>JAUMHA010393751.1:0-11666 GCA_032359765.1 Saxidomus gigantea
ACTCATTTATGTCAAAGTGTGTCAATACATATAATAGTTTTAAAAAGCTTCATAAACCTAGTAAAACGGCTATATTGAAGTTGGAATCTGGGACAAAACATGAATAGTCAAACCTGTGATCAAAGCCCACTGGCTGCGATATGTAAAGCGGCCTTTGGTGGTCGGTGGTGGTGTTTCGAAAATGTACATTTTACAGATTAATAGTGCACTGTTTTCCAACTTTATATTTGTTGGGGTCGCCTTGATTTTCGAGGTGGGTTTCAACACAGGTTTAACTGTATCTTATAAACTGCTGTGAAATATGAACAATACAACAAAACTTAAAGCGTACTTTAAATGTTAGGAAAACTTAATTAAAAACTTAAAACCACCTAATTCTTTATATGAGATTGTAAGCCAAAGAATTGTCTAAAAGAATGAGACGTCTGTGCCTATTTGAAAAATATGTATAATAAGTTTTGCTAAGCGAACACCGTCTTCTACTGTATTAGTAAATTGAGATTTACAAATTACTTGATGCATCTTTGACAAAGAATGATTCACGAGACAATAAAAAATGCCGAGGGCCAAATGCAGAGTATTTAATCATAAAATATGACTTCATCTTATAATCTATGATGATAAGTAAGTGGACCTGTCACTTTACACTTACGTGAATTAAGTTAGAACTATTACAAGGAACAGGAATATAGTTGAATGTACAATTGGTTTTGTAGCATTTATATGACTAGAGGTTTTTTAGAGTAAAAGATAATGAGGAAAGTCTGCTTAAAGTAGTATCATCCAGTCCGGGAAAGCAAGGCTAACCGCAAGAGTGGTTTTCCTTGCTTCCCGGTGATTTTACCCATGACGGACAAATCCGTCTGGAACCCAACTGTGCCATACAACTCGTAATCTACTTGTGACGTTATAAATATTGTGACATATCAATTTCCCCCAAACGCAACATCTGAATGTCAGTTACAGTGTTCGGGGTTCTGGCACGTTACCAACTCAGCTACGTTATCTTCCGAGATTAAGCATGTAAATATAATGTTTTATGTCTTAAATATGTTAAATCCATAGTATTGAGAATTGCTTACACGTCTTTAGGTCACAGCTCAATTTCGACGGCACCGTGGCCGGGGTCCACTTATTATTTTCTTTCATACAATATAACATTGAAAAACATTTGCTAGTTTTTCCTATAATTATGTACATGTATAAACCGTGTTGAGTAAATGAAATATTTGTTTTTAGATTAGATTTTTACGACAGACTGTTTCTATCATTTCAAACTTCAATGTTTCTCACTTTCATGTAATGAGTGAAAACAACTCCTGTCTATCTCAGAACTAGACCTCAGCTGTTTCTCTGTGCTATTTCAACTTAATCTTTACTTTAGTGAGTGATTAATTGCCCAAAGAAGACACATAACTTTCGGGTATCTTTGCAGTTAAAATCTAAATGTATATTTGCTTCTTTATTGAGCTAATGCGTAATACTACAGAAATTAACATTTTTTTCCACCGCACAGAAATCTTTAATTTAGTGTTACGCATTATGCAGCTATAAAGTGTCGATCAGTGCAAGACTAGATTGTGATAATGTCGACACTATGTTAATCAGCTTTGGTCTTGAGAGGCTACCAAAGATGTTCAGATAAGTGAGGATACATTCCATAATTTAACAACAGTAATCTCTGTATATAACGATCTCTGTGTGCTCATTTAAATGTGTTCTTTATATGCGGAGTTTGTTACATCCGTATAGCATTTTCATATTCGATAAAGAAGAAAAAAATTGGGTCATGAAAATGTGTTCGTTATATTCAGAATTTCGTTATATCCAGAATCGTTATACATTGTATATAGAATTTACTGTTTACGGGTATGTCATCTGTTGATTTTGTGTTGGATACGTGCCTTATTTCATTGAAATGGATATTGATGCATCAACACAAAATATTGGTAGCGGTTACCTGTGAAACAACAGCACTGACCGTGAAAAAAAACAGCCATTATAATTTCATGTAAGATTGCTTTCTATTCCAATTTCCCTTTAACAACAACACGCGTCTTCACCACCAGTGCAATTGATCTCATTGGATGCTTTTAGTTAAAAGATTACGCTGGCTCCTTCCGTCTGCTAAACTTAATATATTTTTGCTAGAACTTTTACTGTCAGAATTCTAGCCGCACAAATCAAGATCGTTTTCCGTGGCTAATTCCTCAAAGTAAAATGTGTATTAATGTGAGTTAGGCTTCGTTTAAGAGCTGCTAACTTTGAAGGTAAACATACACGTATAAATAAATAAGCACGGGTAAAACAAATCATGATAAACAATATCAAGCAACTGTTTCTGAAAAGACAATATTTTCGAACGAAGTCGTACTTTTATTCAATGAACACAAAGTAAAAACAAACAAAACAAAGTTTCAGGAAATCTAACATTTCTTTTTCACAATTCTGATAAACTAAGCTTCAATTAACCATTTACTCGATTCCATGGCTACCTCAATGATTTCCACCTAAAATTACAAACAACTAGGGCTAATGATGCAGCCAAGAAGAGTAAATACATGTGATTCCATCAAGAGTAGATTATTCTTAACTATTGAATATTCATCCGCGAACACTTGCGATATGAAAGCGCTAACGAATAGATGGAAAACAAATGGAACGGATTATACGCTGTGCATATCATAATTTAGGAATTAGTGAAAATATTGCAAAAAAGTGGTAATATCGTTGTATCCAACAGAGAATGAAAGTGAAAAGAAATGACATAAATTCTCATTTTAGATATAGTAATGCGTTCTTTATTAATGACTGGAACTTGCTTTAGGCGCTTGGCGAATAATACTGGCATGTTCATTATGTTTTGTGTTCTGTGTTAAGTTTGTTACTTACAGAAACTTCCGAACAAATAGTCATAAATCGCTTCACTGTTAATATTACTTAAGACTATCATTTTGTACTGAAATGTACGGCTAAGAAATTTACAGAAAGCGAACTACACTCATCACGTCTGATAAAATAATAAAGCTGTGTTTTGTATGCTATTGTCTTGATATGTTTCCTTAGAGCTGCAAATACATATCAGTTGCCATATTATGTGTGCAGAACAGAAAAACGCTTTAAAACTTACAACTTTACAACTTATACGCGAGAGTTAAGACTTACAAAGTTGAGATTTACATAATGATGTAAAATTTTGAAGTCAAATGCTAGACTGAAGAATGTTATCTATCAAAGAAAAGTATTTAAATCAAAGCTCATCTAAAGGTTTAGCGATAGAAAGTGCGAAACGGGGGGCTCAACGAGAACGCGCATTTACCACAAAGACAGTTTAAAATAGTCTTCAAAATGAAATTTAAGTTAAACTCATCCAGGCCCAAATAAAATCATGGAATATTTCAAGCAAAATTGCAGAATACAAGGTAAATATTGAATTGCCGATCATTGTTTGCAAAAATGTAACCAAACCAAACACTTTTAAGTGATTATATACATGCAAAGCAACGATAACAAATACTTTGTTAGTTACGTAAATCATATTTGACGCATCATAATGTCCTGTCTTTTTTATCTTTTTTAGATGTCACCTAATGACAAAAATTGAGAACATCATAAACGAATGCATAAGTTCATGGTTAGTTTTTGTCTTGCAAGGCTACAAGCAAAATCATCTTTGTCGTTCTGGTGTAAGACTGGGTTTTGGCAAAATTACTTTGGATATTGCATTATAGTATTTTAGAACTATTTACTAACAAACTGGACATTTTTGCATAATGTATTTAATCCATTTTTGTTACATGTATTGTTAGTTATCTAAACACATTTTGAAACTTGATTATGAAACATCTCGTATTACTCTAAAGTCATTTTCGTTTTATTTGATTCATGCTATATTTTCTTCCCCTTCCTTTCTTATTGTGATTTGCAAACATTATTTTTCATATAAGTAGACATTCTTGACTATTAGCAACGGTGATTCTTGCTTTGTAAAATACATGCATAAGGCCATTTACAAAACCAGGCAAACCTTTCTTAATTAATCGTACGGCCAGACTGATCTAGTGTCGAATCAGTCTACTTCCAAGAAGAATATATATAGGAGTAGAAATTATTTTGGGTGGATAATGTAAATTGCGATGTTGCTTCAATACTAAGGCCCTTGAGGGACATTTTTAAGTCTTGCATCGTCATAAATTTTGTTAGTAGATAGTTGATATTAAATATCAATTCATTAATTATAAATGTAAATGATTAATTTCTAATATATTAATATAAAGGTTGAAATACTCACTGGTGCTTCCATACTTTATTTTATATTAAAGGGACATACCCTATAACTGATGTCGAACTAAATAACCTCCAAACATAAATAATAGAACTTTTGGGAGTATTATAACTTTACCTTAAAGTTTCAGCTATGCATTCCCATTCGTTATCGATAAAATCAACGGTTTAAAATATACTGCAGTACCGTAAACCATTCAATAATCTATGTAGAGTTGTTGTTGTACAATTAATGAGTGGCTGCGATTTATTACAGAAAGCCTCTATATTGATAAATTGTGGTAAAATGAAGCATTTTTCGCAATATGTTCTTCTTTGAAATTGTATTTATGTATCATTTTACGATCATTGAAGACATGATCTATGTTTCGAGAATATAATCTGCTAGATGTAGGGAGTGCCCCTTTAAGGATTTGCTAATATCTTAAATTATGGCAGCATAACGAATCGGTTTCCTTTGATGTATGACGTGAATCTTGTTTCCACAGACAGGCAGTCTCTGTTCAACGCTTTTGGTTTATTAAGTTAGACCTCTAAATGTTAGAAATATCCAGAAACTCGTATGAAAATTCGTTTATTAAGTCCCGTAGGATTCACTTTCAAATATGACAGGAAAGGTTCTTTTAGTGAGTCGTGGTTCATGCGGATGAGTACATAGAGGAGTATGTGGATTTTCATTATAGGGGGTAGTGAAGACACGCGTCAAATTCCCAAAGTAGAGTTCCTATAATTGTTACCTTACACCATGGTAGCTGAGTATTCTGCATTCCACTGAAGTGTTTTGAATGATTTCACTTTTTCTGTGATGTCACATGACATAATATTTTTTAAGCTGCGTAGTTTGTTTGCTTTTAAAATAAAAAAAACAGGTATAAAATCGATAGAAATTTTAGTTTAATTTGCTTAATCTATACAAATATTTTTTTTTCAAGTCTGTTTAATTGCTATCAATATCCGGAGAAAATCTAGAATTTTCCCAGAATAGCATCAATTTAGCAGATAGACATCTTATTGCCCTGCAAATTTTGTGTCTTTCGCCACATTGATAGTAGTAATGAGTATTCCTCATTTGCCATTATATAATTAACACGTGATAAAACATGAATATAATTTATGTCCTTATTTTGTGTTTTAAGCAATAATACCAGTATATATAAACAAAATTAAAAAGCATTGTGACGACAACGTTACTTTTCTTCAAACTGAATGTATGATAATGTTATGTATACTAGAGTAAGATGGCGGAGAGATAATAATTTGACTGTAACATTTGTGAGATGGCAGAAGTTCTGAATTTGACTATGCATTATAGGGTTTTTACATTCGACAAGAAATAAGCACATGGGGGTGAAGGTGAAGAAGAAAAGCGCCAACAAGTTTTAAATGTTTGTATATCTCAAATAAAATTTATAATGTCGACTTAAAGGCATTTGTTGACTTGTAGAACATCAATACAGCTCGACAACGAAAACATGTTTTACAATGTAGAAAATACTTGCAGTGGTAAGACTGTGTTTTACAAACCATGGCTATTTACATGTACACCATTAAACAGGGAAGATAGTTTTCAGTGTAAGAAAGATAAAACCCTTTCATATGGTATAATTACAAAGAGATGTTCACCAAAAGACACATTCTTTTTGTTTAAATATATTTTCTTAAGTATTTAGCTCTGATATTTCAGGACAGACATTAGCTATTAAGAAATGACAACAATGCATGCAGTGCGCAATATACTTCTTTTGATGTTTTAACTTTACACAAAAATGCATTGAATAATATCTTTAAAAGATTGAGTTTCATTTAATTGAGTAAAGGTGTCGACTTAATGCCACCGGATTTATCATTATTCCCTTACATTAAAGCCTGAGTTTTCCTAATGTTTAGAAAAAACATGGCTAATTGCACTACTAGACTTAATGGTTTTATCTTTGCCAAATGCAATGTTTTTGTTAACTGCTGATTGGAATATTTCTGTTTACCGATTTGAATTGCTGATTTGTTACAGACTTCCACTTTCTCTAGCCAGGGTACCTGGCGTTTAATTATACTGCTGACGAGTGCTTGAAAACATTTCACCGTTGTCGGTAACAGTTGTTTTTACAACGTTCACAGGAAAAATGTAACATAAATATTTGTAATTATTGACACTCTGCGGTTTTATTATGATAAGAAAAGAGAATGTGGCACTAAATCTGTCAGTCTCCGATTAAACAGTGATATCCAATAGAAATGTGCAGGTGATTTTGTAGCGTAATGAGTATTTATTGTAATTTTATCGTTTCTGAACGGAACAGTTTGGTAATTTAGATAATGCAACGAAATTAGAGAAACAGGATGACTTGTTCGTGACCTTCTGTGTTTCATTTGTAATAATTACGGTTATGTGTTTTTAATGTCTTTGGTTGTGTACAAATTGCAACTATTAAGTGTAATGGGAGACTTTAGAAAGCTACAAATTATCTCCCTTATTGATTAAAGTCTAGCTAGTATTGTTGTTTATAACAGAGATGTCCAAGATACTATATGTGAAATTTCTTACTTCTGTTTTGATACAAATTTAGGACGGTCAAAATTTAATTCTGGGGTATTAAAAGAACATTCAGCCAAATTCATTATTAAATGGGATTCCTAGTAGCATGGCTGAACAAATTTCTGTATTTATGCTTTTACATCGTTAATTTCATTAGATTTGCTATGTTGGAGGCTGTTCCGACACACCTGAAGACTGTCAGGCATAAATTGAATTCATTTGTTTAAACTAAATTACTAGAAATATTTTGACATAAAAAATAACACGAAATAAAAATAATGAATATATTGATACATGATACATAAATGAAAAAATAAACAGATGAATAAATAAAGACAAATAAACAAAAAAGAAAGAAAGAAAAAAATTGAAACATCGAATCTTGAACCGGCATGGTTTACTACGAACATATAAATGTATTGTCTACATTATTTATTATTGCAATTGCCTTTTGTTTGAGGAGATGCTCTTATGTGTGGTAGCTCTTTTATGTTGTCTAAGGTACAAGGTATCGCTTGAACCCCATACCAAATTTTATTATCGAGTCTACGGCAATTAATTGCCATTAGCAATTGTATAATAACAGACTCGTTGCGGAATAGAATTTGATACAGTTTTTTTTTTCTCACATCTAACATTTTGTGCTTAGATAATGAATATAACTGCCACTTTCAATAAAAGAAATCAATGGTATAAAGCGTGTGAGAGCAGATTTCTGCTGAATATTTAATTAAATTTCAATTCAGTGTCGTCTTAATGGGAAAATGAAATCTAAAATAGTCTGACTGAGAACGATTTGTAAATAATTGTGTCTCTTTTTAGAGTGGTAAAAAGTCACGGGTTTGAATTAAAATCTAAAAAAGAGTTTATTGCCATTGATGACACTATTCAAATATTCAGGATTGGGTTGTGAATTGCATTGTTATGTTTTTCATATTGGGACACTTCATAAAAAGAAGCAGTTTACATACATGCTAATGTAACCGTCTGACTGACTTTTAAGAATGTCAATGAATTTTAAATGAAAACGTGACCTGCATGTGGTTTCGCGATCAATTAATCTCGGGCATGTGGGGAATCTAGTAGAACCCTTTAGATATGTGTCTAAAATGAAAAAGTGATGAATGAAATTACAATTGAAAACAGCATGTGTATGCCAATTGAGTCAGATGCAAATGTCGAGAACTCTTTAGACAATAACACCGAAGTGGACGTGATTTACATAAAACACATGCATCCCCTGTGGGATCTTTCCCAATAATTTGCTCGTATGTATATGCTGAACGTTCTTGTAGTTAATGATATCTCTGCAAATATTTGTATTCTTTCTGGTTCAAAAGTTCGATATCATTATACCATGATTTCAGGTGGGATGTCCTAAATTAACTTTGCAAGTTAATTACAGACACGACCACCTGGACGTTCTTAAGTTATGATTCATTGTTTCACATATCACTATACTATTTGTGCACGTTTTTAATAAGAAAACAATGTTGTTGCATTCATTGAAAATATATTGATTCGCTTTTTTTTTCAACGAAAATCGTATAGACGGTAATATGACACTGACGTAAAAATCTACAACTATCTTTAACTAGCTAACGCATTTAAACCATTAGGGAGGACCCGCTGTGTCACTGTCAAATTATCCTATATGTACTGTAGTTCTTAACGATGACAGCTTCTCCATAGATACATCGGCATATTTCTTATCATGTTAACACTTCGTTAACCTTGTCTTGAATGTTATAATGGTTTGTGCATTATCCCTTGTAGTTTTATGCTGCTTATTTTGAGATTGTGAGAAATTGTAGCCTATACATCTATTAACACTGAAGCTTATGTTCCAAACATTTCTTTTTTATTGAGCAGGGTTATAGTGTACCAAAAATAGAAAGTCTTTCAGCACATTGTAGTTAATGAACGGGAAAGAAAAGAGTAACAGACGGAAATTATTTCTCTTTTTGACGTCTCTGTCACAGAAAAAAGATAAAACCATTTTTTGAGGGAGACGTACCTGCACGTAACAGTAACATCGTTCGCCTGTTTTGTTATGTTGATTAATTAGCTTCAGCAAGCCAAAGTCAGAAAGTTCTTTATTCAATTCAAGGTTATTCGAAAACGTCAATCCTTTCTTATGTTTACAGACAACCACTCCCCCCCCCCTCCAACAAACAAATATCTTTTTCGGCGGTATATTTATTGCGCTTACGGGAAATTTGAGCGACATTACAGAATCAAATCAGGGTACAGAGGGAAGAGTCGGACATTATTTTTATTAAATATAACAATATCATTAAGAAATAAATTAATAAACTTCAAATATCCCCGTTCTTAAACCGTCGTGCTTTGATTTGTGTGACACTACCCAAAACATAAACACTCAAAATTGAATTTTACTTAATTGAACACGTTTGTCATTGTTAGCTAACTCTTAACATCCACAGTATAGATTCATTCAAGATTTGAATAAATTCAGTTTTATTAACTATAAGGTTCTAACAAACACATACATGTTAGCTTACAACGCACACTGGTTCCAAGCAACATGGTTTCTGTTTATTTCCGGAAACGAGGTTGAAACTTGTTGTAAATAAAACACCACAACTTACATTTTATGCTATCTGTTTTTCAGCAAGTGAAATATTCTAACTCCAGTTATTTGGAATTATCAGACGCTTCTGGATAAAACGAAACACAGATAGTTAACAAGAGTGTAAAATTAATGAAACGAGGATTAACTGGAATAATACTATAATTTATGTACAATGTACGTACATTGGAAGCGTGTTCTCTTTATTTTTTAAAAAGATTTTTTCTTAGTCGCAATTTGCAGAAATTATTTATTCGAAAGTCAAGTTTCTGTATATGTAAACTAAACATTATATAAACATGTTTCTTTTCGCGTGATACAATGAAGTGTTTAACAACATGAAACAGTTATTAATAACACTATTTTTACAGTATTAACAATTCATAGAATATATTGTTATATCAATAACTGAGGTTAATATGCTTTGTTTTGAAAGAACTAAGTTTATAATATGAATTATGTGTTAACTCGGTACAGAAAACATTGCATTCTGATGCGAGTTGTAAGTAAGTAGAGTATTTCATTGGATATGTAATTCGGCTCAGTGCTAATAACATATTTGTCCATAGGGGGCAAAGAAGATATATTAAATATTGGCGGTAATTAAATGGAAAATTCGTTTGGTATGTATTGACATTATATATGACAATGATTAAAATAAATCTAAACAAGAATATTAGTTGCGGTTAGGCTTGAACTAGCGACCTGCAAAAATTGGAATATTGTTTCCACACAACCGCTCAGCCAACAATAATCGCCACAGACAGACAGTGTAATTAAGTTATCAATCTAATGTGCCTTGAGAAAAGAGCAAATTAGTTTTAAGAACAAAGTAGAATGACCCGGGTAATCAAAATGCGCCGCCTGTAAACTATTGATATATGATAACCGCAATTTGACCTTGCAAGTATCGATGCTACCATGAAGTACACTCTAAATAAAATCATAACAATTATCATGTTGGTTTTCTTTTCCTATATGTATAAGCATTGCTCTTGAAGAATTTTACATGTTTTGTAATACATGTCAAATATTGCGAGTCGCTATGCATCTATCAACACTGTGTTGTATTATGTAATACCATGTTCATGTTTAATTTACAACATCAAGAACTGACAGTTGCACAATGTTAACTTTGCGTGGATAAAACCAATGCTCATGATATAAAGTGACGAAATAATTGTGAGAACGGAAGCGTGGTCTAGTAATGACGCCCCGGCAACCCAATCCCCCGCTCCTCCCCTGACATAACTTATAGCAAGGCCCTTATTTATCGGCTACAGTCACGGGGGTTTTATACGTTGTGACACTGAATTAAAAATATTGTAGATCAGATCATGTAGTGGAATACAAAAAACGTATGAAGCTTTTATCTGTAAATATATGTCACTAAGTAAGTTTAAAATGAAGTTACTGTGACTTTGTTGAGGATCGAAATAATGACCCTTGATTAGTTTAGATCAGTTCTTTCAACTGCTTGATTAAATAGTTGAATTGCTCCTGGCTTTAGAGTATGTCTTTTTAAAGCCATGAGATAAAACAGTGTGCAATATATCAGCATTTACAATTAGAAAAAGGTAATAATCCTCAATTGATGATTGAAAATAAGAGACCCTGCCAGAGATTTTAATACTGCTATTAGTTGACGGACATCAATTAGATAAAATTAAGAAATCTCATTAACACTGTATTTTAGTCAGTTGCTAATTACTGACTGGGATTTTCAACTTGTATAATAATTTCATATCACAGGAATTTTAAAATCATAAATATTTGATGAAGATGATATTTGAATGCAAAATGAATGTTTGTATACATTATAAAGATCAGTTAAAATCAGTTACACAATACAAAAATAGGATTGGGCTTCTGCAACACCTGTGAAACTAGGCCTGAGAAAATTGAGAGCCGCATTTATAATTACAGGTACCTGTTTTTCATCAATCGTTATTGTGGCAGATACACAGGTTGGTCTTGATAACATCCGAAATGAATTGTTTCGGAAAAAACAGAAATTGAACTAGCTTTGTGATGGAATTAGATATCCATATTTTCTTATAATTCTAAAACTCGAATAGCTACCAAATATGGCACTTGAATTGGTAAGAAACACGTTGCTTTAAATGCAACATGCATACACTTGTTCTACTCTGACAGCTGATTACATTGTAAAAACAAATGCGAAAAGACATACAAAATCCTACACGTTAATTGGTAATACTGTACTTGTTAAATTATTCAGCTGTTTGAAAAGTA
>JAUMHA010393762.1:0-23916 GCA_032359765.1 Saxidomus gigantea
TTTCGATGATTTCTAGCAACTTTGTTAAAAGCAGTTGTACTCGGGTGGGCGATAAAGGGCCATCATGGCCCTCTTGTCTAGATAACTGCACTTGTTGTCAGGGGAGCGATATAGGATCATCATGTTCTTCTTGTCTTATTATTGTGTTCAAAATAAATTTAAACCTATACATTTTGGAAAGGTGTATTCAGAATCTAAACAAGCAAAACAAATCAAATGATACTGATAATAATTACAAAAAGAAAAATGTCACTAAATGTAATAATGCTTTACTCATCATCGAATTTTGAACAAGGCTTGTATTTCATTTACTATTCCCTGCTTGAGGAAAGCGTGTCACAGATTTCTGATATATGTCTTTAAATTAATTTTATGCTTATATGTTTCATAGTTTTTGAAGGTATAAGGTGTTACCTCTAGCAGTAAGCCTTGTTCAGAAATTAAAGACAAGTACCGAATTTTATTACATTTAGTGACTTGTTTCTTCGTGAGCACCATCCTCTGTTTTGTTTGATAAATTTTGAAAAGCCCTTTTCAAACATGTATTGGTTTTACATACTTTCTAAACATAACAAAAAAAGATAAACTTTGGCGAATGAACTTTTAGCATTTGTCTACCTTACGTTGAAATCATTGTAAAGATAACATTACTAAATTCCAATATCCAATTTGAATCAGACTTCCCATGAATAATAATCGGTTTGCCCTTTTTATAATTACAAAAACCATTGACACGAAAGCGTAATTCAGGACAATACTCAAAAATGAAATCTCTTTACTAGACTAATTTAAAGCATACTCCCTTGGAATATTTTGTGGAAGATACTATAAAGCTACTTAATGCATTTGTTCAGTTTAACCACACTTTTTGAGACATTGTTTTTGATTGCTTTTATACGTTATGTTAATTAAAGTAGTGTTGTCGGCTTAAAAAAACTATATAATATTTGAAACGACAGATACAAGTAAGAACAAGAAAAACATTGATGCACAGCATCAAGTCGGCGCAGAAGATTCTGAAGTACTTGTCGAACCCGTCTAATAAAAAAATCAGGGATCCAATAGTTTCAATACACTACGCTGGGAACCAAACTAGGAAAGTTTAAGTACTGCGTAGGAGCGTCTTTTTGTTGCGATGTCGAACCCACTTTATTAATTAATTATGGGATCGAATTTTAAGAAAACGTTGATTATCAAACATGATGTTTTCATTTTCATAGCGATGAAATATTTCATCATTGTTTCAGGTGAATACTTTGGTTAAATTTCAATAATTTTTATTCAATGAAACGACATAATAATAATAAAAAAATTAATCGTCAATAACAACTTGTCCCAAACTTTTGCGATAACTTTGACAATGTGAGATACCATGTTTCGATTATTGGTCAGAGAAGCTTTAGATAATTTTTATAGTGTTTTATGCAGCGACCTCTTCCTATGTGTCGGTAAAATCATCTATTCTAGAGGTCAACTATTTGAGTCTTGAATTTCCTGTTCGCTCCATATCGCTTTTAAGGATTTTAATGAAACTCCAGTGAAATGATCACCTTATCGAGACAATGTATAGAGCCCATGACATGGTCATAATGGCTTAAGGTCAAGGTCACAACTTAAGGTAAAATATCTAAGTCCGCTCCATATCTCCTTAACCCTTTGAAGAATTTTGATGAAAATTCAGTGAAATGACCACCTCATCGAGACAATGTTTTCAGCCTATGATCCAGTCAAACTGGCTCAATTAAAGATCGAAGGTTTGAGTCTTGAATTGTGTCAGCTCAATATTTCCTAAATTGCTTGGTGGATTTGAATGAAACTCTGGCCAAATGTTCAACCCATCGAAATGATGTGCAGAACCCAATATTTTGGCACTGAAAATGAAACAAATATGATGGATAGAACACTCTTTTTTAGACCATTACTTTGACCTCTTAAACTAATCAGTAGCTTTAATTTAGTTTATACTAATTCATTGTAGCTCAATTGTGAAGAAAGCTTAAAGCTTATCAAGTCACTCTTGAGTCCGCTCCCTGGAAAAACAGTACTGGTGTCATGTGAGAAAGTACAGTCGTGACCGCAGTGGGGTTCGAACCCACAACTTCCGGATCAGTAGCTTTATTTGTCTTTGAAGTCCATGCTTTCCACCTTTGAGAGAAAACTACATTCAGTAACGTCAATTCCTTCAATGTTCCTATTCGCGGCGCGGGTGATAGCTCTCGTTTAGACTGTCTTGTTATTTATATATTGCTTGTCTGCAGTATAACTATTACTATTTACACGCAAATGAATTGAAACTTAAAAAACACAAAATGTTAATCACCACTTTGACTTCTAGATGTACACATTATAGTTTGGAGTCAATGTCATATGGATCTGCTCAAAGATTTTTTTATAAATTGTCGCCAAACCCGAAGGTGTATTGTAATGAAACCCTGCAATAAGTTACAGTATGAAAGTAGTTGTGCTTTCATAAGGTCCTTACATTTAAAGGTCCTGTTAGTGGACTATTTTGTCCACTATGGCTCTTCTAACTGGAATTGAATGAATTTTATCATCAAGTACCGGTATCTTTTAAAGTCTAGCAACAATCAAGTCCGCTATGAGTCTACGCGAATGCACTAAACGACTACCTCAAGAGCTTGAAGTTCAACCAAATCATGTTAGCATTTAATTGTTATAATTGAAAAGAGATAAATACTTTGATTATGTTTCACTTTTTTGTTCATCCTTTATTGTGGTTTCAGTAGAAATAATGACATTTTGCTACAAAATAGAAAAACATGTTTTAAACAGTAACTTAACTTTCGGGTCTTTGATCAAATTGCAGGTGTAAACAAGTATCATTTAAATCACTAGACAGAGACTATTATGTCAGTGTTCGTTCAGGCTATTCAATTCAAGTTCATTGAGTACAAACTTTGGGCTATTTAAGTAAAGAATTTTCACCGTAAGTAAGTTCTTTTCACTATTTTTAGAAATATTTGTTTAAAGCTCGACTGAGAACTTCTCATAGCACACATCGTTCAACGTCAACACTAACAACACTCACAAAAATTACTTTTAGTGATATGAAAGAATAGGAGTTGGTGCAGAGTATTAGAAAATGCTTTAAATATTTTAAGGAGACGTTTTGGTCGAGCACAAATTAATTTGACAGATATTCACCTTGGGTAAATCTTTATCCAGCCATTTCAAGCTACACTAATCCGTAAACTTGACTTATAGAGATAAGAGCGTCTTATAGTGGAAACTTCGAAAGTTTTGTCGAAATTATGATCAAATTGACTTTGTATACTCTTACAATGGTGAAAGCGAAAAATCATATAGCATACTACCTATTCGGAGGTCCCCGGTTCGAATCCCGGCCGGGGCACTGGAAATTTCAGAAACGCGTTTTAGTGTTTCCCACCCATCTAGATATGAGCTAGTTAAAAATCAAGAGGTAGTCTCAGGTGTATCGGTGCTATACGGCGGGCATGTAAAAGAACAAAAGGGTCTATTCGTACAAGAGCTAGGGTCTGGTACCCGGATTCCCTTTTATCTGGACGTGTCTCTCTTCAACCTGCGCCTGTCAAGAGTATTGGCATGTTCACCCAGGGAAATATCACAGTGTCGGCCGGGACTATAAACAATCGAAGGAAAAATGAAGCATATTATTTAAGGTATTGGGGGTCTAATGGACACTTTTCCAAATCATATTAAACTAAATATTTTTTTCATAATCTCTGTAAACGGACTAATGTGCAAAATTTGAAGACATTTCACCGTTTAATTAAAAAAAAATTTGTTGTTGCTCTACCCTCACTTAAGAAATACTGGTCATATTTAAAAGTACCGTAAAAGTTAAAATAGGTATGTTTTCAAGTATTTACTTATATTTGTTCCTTCTATAGGTAAAAAATGTTATACAAAACATGTATTGTGACTCATTGTGTTATAGTAAAAGTTAAGGTAGATTCAGTTTTAAATGTATGATAAATGCTTCAAATCAGATGTATATATAATAAATTGTGACTGTTAAACAGATACGTTTTTGAACACAAAACTTTAAGAATACAGCCGAGTTTTTTTTCACGAATTTTTCATGCCAAGTATACTAAACTTTGATTCTTACTGTGCCATTGCGTACCATTTTAAGCCAAGAAAGTAATACATAAATTAATGCCTTTTTGTCGTGACAATTATTTCTGAACTCGAATTAAGAAGGCCTTTTAAAAAAAAAATTGAGACGACCCCTAAATATTTTGCCTAATCCGTCCTCAACGTTCACATCGGACCTCGGTTGAAACATGTCTATATACAACATAAAGCACGAACAACGTCCCGCGTATTTGACAGTATCACGTGTATATAGAATATGCCAAAAATATGCTTCCAACGTAAAATTAAGAGAATAACTGTTAATTTTTGGTGAACATTTAATGAATTTTCAACATATGTTGCAGTTCGAACACAAAGACCGACACTGTAAACGTGTGTGAACGTTTTAATTATGTTAAATTCGCGGGGGGGGGGGATTTTAAAAAGCTGAATAACATAACATAACACGCTCAAATCCTTCTTTCCTTATATGAGACGAAACGGAGTAAGTGTAAGAACTTTTGAGTGATATACCGGTTAGTTTATCACTGTGTGGAGTTTAGATGCGTAGTAATCTAATTACGTAAGCCACAGGCCTGAGTGATTAATTACGAAGAATCTACACGACAAACACTCATAAACAAACCGGTATGTCACGCAAAAGTAAAATCTATTTCCATTCCAACACGTTTTCTTGGAAAAAATGATGAATTATTTCATTATGCAAAGCTGGGTGACTTTCACGATCGCAAGACGACGCAAGAACATTTTTGCTGTTCCCAGAACTTTTACTCCCCATTTCAATAATTATGACATTACGTGCATTAGCTTGTTTTAAATGAATCATTTTTATGACCCCTTCATCGAAGAGGGATATATTGGTTTGCAGATGTATTAACCGAATAACGATATATCCGAATTTCGTGCATATGGTTTAATTCTGCAAACGGTCGCACTTGACAAATCAAATACAAAATGATTTTGTATCGAATCAACAATGACAGAATTTAGTTTATCGGCCTTAAAACGCTTTAATAAGCCGGAGTCTGTGACGCTGATCACTTTTTCGAAACAGGAAACGATCATTTAATTAACGTGGATTACGCGCCTTTGCCTTTGTTTGATTTCATTGCCGATTGTGGATAAAACTACAACGGCTAATTTACGAGATTAAAGTGTGTGTTTTTCAGTTTAATTGTAATAAATCAAACAATTCACTAAACGTGAATGCATTAATTAGCTGAATTAAACGATTATTTAGTTGCACAAAAAAATGAAAACTGCAACCCCAAGTTGCGAAGATGTTCTGCATCAAATAAACCATCAAGCAATTAAAAGAGCTGACTTTTGGCAATTACCGGACAGTTTGAACGGATTAATTTCACGTGTGTGCTTCAGATGTGAAGATGACAATTAAATGTTAGCACCTCTTTTCATTATCAAAAGCATCTTAGATTATTGCGCCCTTTTTACTGACCGCTGACCGCAGACGGCAGGTAACCGCTATTCCCAGCCATTTTTAGAGCAAATTTGGCCGGGGGGAATTCAGACTTGCCGTTGTCCGCAGGTGCCCGCTAGTAACAGGTGACCGTTAGCACAAGTTTAACTGTACTTGCATTAACTTGTTTTTAAGGAATCATTTTTTATATTAAATTTTATTTCGTGGTTTTCATCTACGTACTGTGATATAACGGCAGATTGTATGTATACCAGCTCAACTATTTTCAGTGAAAGCATCTGCATACCTGCACATCTGCATTTATCTGTATACCGTTTAACTTCAAGAAGCTGAGCGCTTACGGCGCCGGGTTTAAACGTCGATGACGTCATATATACAACATAAAGCACGGACAACGTCCCGCGTATTTGACAGTATCACGTATATATAGAATATGCCAAAACTATACTTTCAGCGTACAATTAGGAGAATAACTGTTAATTTTTGGTGAACATTTAATGAATACTCAATATATGTTGCAGTACGAACACAAATACCGACAATGTAAACGTGTGTGAACGTTTTAACCATGTTAAAATACGCGGGGGCAATTTTCAAAAACTGAACATAGTCCCGGCCATTCGAGTGATATACCCTTTTGTATATAACGCTCAAATCTTCTTTTCCTATAATTATGAGACGAAATGGAGTTAGTGTTAAAATGATATTTTACATATTGATAAAAAAACATTGTGGAGAAAGTGCATTACTCCAAAAGTATTAAAGGGAAACACTCGATACTTCATATACTGTTAGGAGATGCTGATTGAAAGTGCAATATAGAAGAACCATAACTTTAGTTTAATTAGTCTTATACAGGGCATCAGTTGATACTGTATATATTGACAGTGAACAATAATAATAGTTCAGGGCACAAGAACTGTTACTCTAGATTTGTGTTTGTTTTATAGTTACTGCCCTTTTTGCATTTTCTAATGCGGAGCATATGTCAAAGGGGTATGAAGGGAAGTAAGTGATACTTTATAATTGATAGAGGCGCTGTACACAAGAATATTGTTTCTCTAGCTTTATTATGTTATAATATACTGCCCTAAGATACTTTTCTTGTTCGGGGCCTAACGCATGAAATGACTTGATACTTTAAATATTCTAAGAAAAATCGTAGTGCGCAAGAACCATAATTATAGGTACAGTTACTTTAGAAGAACTGACTGGTTTTGACTTACTGACATACTTTCTGTTTTTAATGCTATATCAATGACATTTGGACCATGTTAACAGTTTTGCATTCAACAATGGCTGACCTTGAAATTTTGACCACCTTTGGGTTTTAAACCTAAGAAATGGAAATTAAAATGTATGTAATGTTTTGAATGCAAATTTCAACTTTGACCTTGGCTAACCTTCTGAGATTCTGAATGGTCAGAGACCCAATTGAATGCGATCATAATTATACACATTTTAACAAACACACTTTAACCAGTCAAACAAGAACAAATCCATTCTGTAGAATAATCTAATAATCATTTGTTTGTTTAAACATTACCGTACAGTCTCTTACTGCAAAATTTCATCCATTTGTACGTTAAGCTGCCATTGCAAGAATACATTAATGTGTTACTTAAATAACTTATTTTTTCAAATTTTAGATCTGTACAAAGCAGACCGATGTGATTTTAGCAACCATGCCAGCCTTGAAACAAAACTGGTCGTTTGATAATGGATAGGGTTGTGTTTTGTTTTTGCTAAAGGTATGTACTAGGAACATATTGACATTTAACGAGAACTCGTACAACACACACACACACAAAGAATGGCTGGAACTTCTTTGCCATTAGAAATCGCAGAACTGCTTAAAATATTACAATTAGAAAAGTTTTATCCAGAAAAATTAACAAGAGATGATCTTTACCAAATTTCAAAACAAAGCATACTTCCTAAAGCACAGCGACATTGTTCGTTGTCGTGGCAGTTCATTTATGAGCTCACCAGATATAATTATCAGGCACGAAATGTCCAATCAGAAGAAACTAATACTGTTAAGTTGTCAAGAATGGGTCTTCGAGAGAGATTTAATAAAGAAATGGAGCATAAACAATCTGATGTCCATCCATTAGACATAATAGTATCAGTATTTCTATGCTGCGAACCAACAGCAAGACAAGATCTTGTGATGCACCTTTGGGGATGCAAACTAGCGATACCTCTTGTCATACAAACATTTCAAACCGGAATTTTGACTGCTTTCATATGGCCTCTGAGATGTTTAACTGGCCCGGAAAACGGCGTAGAAATGCCTCTTACTGACATGTCTGTCAACACAATATCTTTCATACGCGTTGGTGAAAACGAAAATATATCAAAATCATTTTTACTAAATTGTTTTATTCATGGACCAGAAAAAGCCCATCCGATGTTTTTCCATAGGGATTCACAGGGATCGAAAAAGGATAGGTCATGTATATCGAACGGACTCGTTGAACTAGGATGGTTTTTCCCGAAGAATTCACCAACTGATACATTTTCAAGTCCACGACTTTTTCTTAATCTACGTGGTGATGCCAAAGATTTACCAAGGCAAGTCCAGCTGCTTGGGGAAATGAGCACTGTATCAGTAGTTATATGCACTGTTAATTCTCTTCGAGATTCCGATGCAGTTATTCGTTCTTTGCTAAGCAGAAAATCGAGCATTGTAATTTTGGTGACTGACAAACAACCGAATTTAGATAGAGTTAAAAAGAATATGGAACCCTTTCCAGAATCGATATACCCGACAGATCTACTTGATATAATACTTGTTGAAGATTTAAGATTAGGGGAAATTTTAAGTTCATTGCAACACAATGTCGAAAGGATGGAACAAGTCAATAAAAAAACAAAAGCTTTAGAAGGCATTCCGTTGTCAGAAGGGATCTATGTTGATGAGAGAGACAAACAGTACCAAATCGCGCTCCATTGTGCTGGGAAGGTGATTTCATCTTTAGAGACGGAAAAAGCCGAGTGCAGGAAAAAGGTTTTCTTTCCGCTCCAAGAGACATTTTGGAAGGACTGGTCGAAACTTGACAGGGACTTTCACAGATTTGAACAATTAGAAGGTAATGAAAGATCTAAGTATGGAAGCCGAAGTAAGGTTGAAAGTAAACTCAGGGACACTCGCTCATCGCAGTTTAAATTTTTGCTTGAAAATCAGATTACAAATCCAATGCATTATTTTCTGTATGCCTTGTCATATTTTGATGAGAAAAGCAAACGAATATTTTTACGCTACTTAAAGCTAAAGCTTAATCATCTGTCACAGAAACACATGGCTCCATTTTACCTAAAGTACCATAAACTTATTTTACAACAGGAACAGGCAAACGAGAAAGATAGATCGGTAATAACTGAAAAGTTATCCGAGTTAGATATTCAGAAGACAAATATATCTTTAGGACTCGAACATTTTCTAAGAGAAATGGGACAGATATTTGAAGCTTGTCAGAGTTGTTCAGGAAAAGACGTCATACTTGCTGATACTAAATTGTACAAAATTCATCATAATCAGCTCCCGAAGGCTGCATGCATTTCACTTTTAGAGGGATATCCTTTAGAAATTTTAGACGGAGAAGCTTGTTCAGTCCCTATGTCATGGGTAAACAGCATTCTAGAGGTATTTCCTAGCCTATTAGCCAAGAAAAGTATGCGTGTTCATATCATTTCAGTTCTAGGCATACAAAGTTCAGGGAAGTCAACTTTTCTTAATACAATGTTTGGTCTTCAGTTCGCAGTAAGTGCTGGGCGCTGTACAAGGGGCGCCTTTATGCAATTAGTTAAAGTAAGCGATGACTTACGGAACGAGTTAAATACCGACTATATCCTTGCAATAGACACAGAGGGACTAAAATCAGCAGAGCTTACATCTAATGAGTTTGTCAAGCATGACAATGAACTTTCTACATTTGTGATTGGTCTAGCAGACACCACCGTTATCAATTTGATGGGAGAAAACACATCTTATTTACAAGATAACTTACCAATAGTTGTGCACGCTTTCCTTCGAATGAATTTAGTGGGGCTACATCCCAGATGTATCATAGTTCATCATAATGTTGACAAGCGAAATAAAGAAAAACTTCTACAACAAGGGCATTTTCTAGAAACGGTGCTAAATAAATATACACAAAAAGCATGCGTCATTGAAAAGACTCCAGATAAACTTTTTAAAGAAATCATAGAATTTAACATTTCAGAACATACTGATTACGTTCCAGCGCTGCTAGAGGGAGAGCAGCCGATGGCTCCCGTAAGCACTGGCTATAGTTGTGAAGCAAACATGGTACGAACAAAATTGATAAATTTTGTTGAGAAAAGTTCAGATCTTAGTAATCTCCATCAGTTTAGGCGTCATCTAGAAAACCTTTGGACAGCTATAAAAAGAGATAGATTTGTTTATGAATTTAA
Organism: Saxidomus gigantea; assembly: GCA_032359765.1. Taxonomy (NCBI): domain Eukaryota; kingdom Metazoa; phylum Mollusca; class Bivalvia; order Venerida; family Veneridae; genus Saxidomus; species Saxidomus gigantea. The sequence goes on from JAUMHA010393762.1 coordinate 9,980, forward strand.
GACAACCTTAGAAACGGAAGCAAGGATTAATTTAGACAATGGTTATTTCAAAATAATAAATAAGTACTTGAGAAAACTAGACAGTCTTAATACAGATCTTAAACAATCCATAAGTAAGAAAAGGAGTCTTCAAAATTCAAAGGATAAATATTTGTCTTTGTCTCAACCTCTTGAAAAAAAGTACCGAAAGAAGCTTCAGCAGTTCTTTGATGAGCCGAAAAAGGTTCGATCCGATCGTATTGAAAGCTGGGAAAAAGAGTACACAAACAATTTTAAAGATATTGTGATACGCAACACAAAGTCTGATCTTCAGAATATTGAAAATAATTACGCTCAAGTAGGAGGCCTACATATCAGTTGCCACCAATACGAGTATTTCTCTGTTCTGTTTTCAAAAAACAAGGATTTAAATGTAGGCGATGAAGAATTAGCTTTTGAAAAGACCTGGAACGAATGGACGGATTCTATAAACGTCGAGAAAAATGATGTTCTTTCTGATACAACAGCAGCACTTCATAGTGTGTGTTCATCACATAAATATCTGCTAGAGGAATCAAACTTAAGACAAACATCTCTACACTCTTTTACACCATCAGTATCAAGGCATATAAATCATCCTCTCAAAGGTAGTTCAGAGGAGTATTTGTTATTAAAATTGGATGACATTAGACACACTGTTATAAGGGAGTATGATGCGGAATTAAACGATATAAAGCAAAATCAATTGACGTACTCCAGTAGATATCCACTTATGATTCTTCTAAAAATAGAAAACCATTTGAAGTGTCGACTCCAAAACGAAGACCATCATACCGAAATAAAGAACAACTTTATCATTGACATTCTCCTTTGTACTGCTGGCAACTGTGTGAATGATCTGGAAAAGAGAAATGAAGAGTTTCCACAATTTTTGACAGTTAAGTTTGAACTTAAGAAAGTAGCCAAAGGAGATGGTATCATTAATGATGTGACTTCTGCTCTTAAACTAGTATTGCAAAAAGTTGTTTATCGCTCGTTCTCTCTCCGCAGTATGGAGATATTAAACTGCAGTCTTGAAAACTCGGTATGGAGATATGATGTGAGGACAAAAGAAAGCCTTTTAGGTAACTGTTTGAAATATATCGTCACTTCTGAGGACAATAAATTACTACTATGTTATGTAAACACGCCTTTGACAGCAGTTGAACAATACCTATGTAGTATTTTGCATACAGTCCTGCATGATCAATCTTTTCGTGCTCAATGTGAGTTGTTAGTGACATCAGAAGTGAATAAATTATTGGAGCTCATTCGAAAATTCCTGACTTCGAGAAATGAAAGATTGGTTACACCAAAAGAACTTATCCAAGACATCATCTCGCAAACTAACTTAAGTAAAATTGACATATCCTTAATTGCATATCATATGGAAAAAAACTCAAAATTGAATGAGCACTACTTACTCTCAGGGGTAGATTTTGACCGAGAACTTAGACTTTATTCACAAGAACAAAACTATTTTGAGTATTTTAAAATGTGTTCAATTTCAAATGGAACAGTGAAACTATTAGCTCATAACCTCGGCAAACAACGTATAGGATGCCAGGATCAATGCCCTTTTTGTAAGGAACTTTGTCGATACTCTGCTCAGCATCCTGGGGAACATGAATGCTATATTCATAGACCAGTTGGATGTGCGGGATATCATTGGAGTGAAACTACAAAATTGTCATACGAGACATGTCCGCAGCATGTTTTGGTTAATAACAGGTTTCAACATGCAAATAGCTGGGTAGACTTTAAGGACTACAGGGATGTGTATCCAAACTGGAAACTTTATTCAGTACCCTCTTCAGAGCCGGCCTCAATATGGAAGTTTATATTTGTACAAAAGCATTCCTTTCTGAAGGCTAAGTTTGAGCTACCTGAAAACCTCCCAGATACTTGGAAACGTATTAAAGAACATGAGGCATTACGGGAGATTAACAAGCAATTTTGCATGCAAGAAACTACTGTTTGATAAAGTGAGTACTGCATTGCATCTGTGAAATGATACATCCACTTTATTCCAAACATATTTTAGAAATTATACAAATTCCTACGTACACACATGCAAAACATATCAATGTGATTACATTCGCTATACTGTCATGAGCAGTGAGAGCGCTTAAACTAAATTCTATCGTTGCACAAAATTCTTAGAATACTGTCTAAAAATCCAGTTACTAACTTTCTGACAGATTGTCGAAAATGTTATCATCTTTTTTTTTTCGATTTTATTTTCAAATAACACTTTTCTTACAAATACAATATTATTGGGTAAACGATTACTAGTTAATTTCTTGTTATTTTGACGTTTTTATAGCCGTTTACGAAATGTATACCTTGGTCATTACCGGTTGATGTTTTAATTTGGTCAGAAAAATATGTTTACAATTATACTAGGTTACACCGATCAGACAAAACATTCAAAATTATACTCATTTTATTTTTCAACTTAATTACCCTTGAGTTCAAAATCATTTGTTCCAACGATGCACGAAATTAATTATGCTCTCTGAAATTTTCTCTCTGATCCGTTAGAGAGGCTTCAAATGCACCAATAACGTCGATATCACTGCCAAAATGTCTCCCACGCAGTTCAGATTTCAGTTTTTGATGAAGGTAAACATCCGAGGATGTTAGATCGGTTGAATACAGGGAATGTGGAAATAGTTCAAATAATCAACACTAAGCAGATGCAGCTAATGCAGCGTTTGGGTTATACGTAGGTACATTATCTTAAAAGGATGCCATTTCTGAGCTTTTGTTCCCGTTTTTCTTCTTTAGCGCACTTATTCACTAGCAAATTATTTCCCACTGATAGTGTTACCTCTCTGACAACATCCTTGCAATCCTAAAATACTGATGGCTCAACCTTACCTACTGATGTCGTCGGGTCGAACCTCTTGATCTTTCCAATGTCTGCTTTAAACTTTCGACTGAAGATCAAAGTGATGCACACGTGTCTTATCCATGGTCACAATTCTCCTATGATAACTGTATGGGTTTCGCTGCAAAACAGCTCTATGGACATATTCAGCCTTGTCAGATATTTGGTTTGGTGTTTAAATTCTTGGAACCAAATATTTCGACAGTTTCTTCGTGTGAAAACCAAACATGAATCCGACTTAACCATAATCGTCGCCGAGAGTGGAGGGATTCCGTATCTAGTTGCCGTTATACAAAATGTACGTCCGATAGTGACATCCTCATGACGACCAGACCGTGAATCATCTTCAATTCTGGTTCTTCCATACTTGAATTCAGCAATCCAGTACTTATATATTAATATGACCGACAAGAGCATTGTTCATTCTATGAGTTTCCTTTGGTGACATCACATTCTTGTTCAGATACTCAATCACCGTTCTCTTTTCTGTCTTCTCGATTTGTCGCTACAACTAATCAATAGTTTTTATCATTTTTTGTCCAGACACTACACAGCTTTCGCACACGTTACTAATTGTTTGTACTCAGTACAGCAAGTGACTGAAAACTTTTACTCTGACTAACGTTTGCAGAAGTATTTTAGATGTACCCTGGTAATTGAGTTTGCCTTAACAAAAGCAATGGTCATTATTGCTTAAATGTTTTCCAATGCTAATTTAATAAACAGTCATAATTATTGATCGTTAGACTTTAATAGGAGCCATGATTGTTTCTATCAAGGTACATATTTTATCAATAAGATATCATAATAACATACGAATTAAACAGTGCTCAAATATGTGTTCTGGAAGACACATCATTTAGACACTTTTAACATAAAGCAATTTTGGAGAAAGATGATGCAGAACTTCTGCAAGCTGACTAAGCAATACAACTAAGATTTTGCTTGATAGAAATAAGCACTTAATTTTTATAAGCATTTTTTTAAATATTTCATCTGTAATTTGGGAGATTAATTACAATCAACATTTCTTTACATTCTTTATTAACGAAGTTTTGATAATATATATGTTTGTTATTCGTCTTTTCTTATGAAAGTAAGTATTGAAAGATAAACCGATAACTTTTGTTCTTGGCTGTTTTGGTTCAAATCTTGTATTACTTCAATTTTGCATAATCCTTATTTGAATTAAAGTGTGCATGTACAATGTTTATCAAAAAAGTATTATTTAATACATGTTCTAGCTGGATCAATCCAACATTCTTATGTTACTCATGATTATGCCTCGAGGCCATAAACAACGCGTGGGCCTATATGCCTTCAAAAAGAGTTCATAGTGTGCCGAACGACGGCGTAGAAAATAATGCTTTGCATTTATACATCTTTCAAACACGAGGGTCCTGCAAAACGTTTTATAAAAAAAAATATTTATCCCAGGAACATTCTAAAACGCTTCACAGCATCTCAATTATGTTTTAGTAGCTATCGATACCCGTTTATTTATTTTGCAAGTTTCTTTTTAAAAGACCGAGATATTTAAGTCTGAAATATAGTTATGCCGTCATATACACTGACCATTTTACCATTCACCCTGTAACATCAAAGAAAACACGCGAATTAGTTGCTATACAAAATGCCACACTAGGCTTGGTATCAATGCAAAGCAGATATTTGATGAACTGTATTATATAAACGGACCTCAGTCCATATCTATGCGTACAGTATTTAGATGGAATAAAGTTTTTAAAGCTGGGAAATGACGCCCGCCTTGGTAGACCTAAAACATCTGTTATTAAGGCAAATATCTCTGTTGTAAAGGCTAGGTGAAACAGGATATCCGCTTGTCGGTGAAAAATATAGCCAGTAGTACTGGTATATCAGAAGGCAGCGTGCAAACGATTATATATGAGCATTTGCACCAAAAGATTGGTGGTGACTGGGTATCTAATTGGCTGGCTGAGAAGCAAAAGCAACGACGTGCCTGGAAACTTCTTAAAACACATGCCAAGATATGCCAATAAATATTGTGACTGGGTTTAATGATGATCTGATAAAATATATTCTAAGTTAGAAAGCAGACAGTGTCAATTTGGTGAAATTTCAGCAATTCAAGCACCATAACTCCATGTGATCAGACAGTGCTAATTTAGTGAAATTTCAGCAATTCAAGCACAATAACTCCATGTGAAAACAGTTGGGTCATTTCTAACTTGCTAACAGGTGACGGAACCTGGGAGCACATGCTTTAGCTTCAGAGAAATGGAAGCGGAAAAATCAAACATGTCCATGTATTGCAAACAGAGCCATCAGTACGAAAAACAATTAACGCCATCTTTTTAATTCTAGCCGGTAAGTTGTTCAACTGCCTTGTCCATCTTGTCATATATGAAGTATTAAGCATACTTGTTTAGTACCCATCTGATTAATGACAACGCATTCTCTCACAGATGTGGGGATATAAAGGCTTTCTTGGCGTCTGAAAACGTGCATATAGTAAACAATCCGCCTAACTCACCGGCTCGGAGTCTATGCGACTGTTTTTATTTCCAGTGATTAAGAAATTGCTTTCTGGGAAGAAATAAGAGAAAGAAAAAGTTCAATAGTTCTCTTGTCAGCGCTATATACCAGTGTCTTCAATAGATACTAAAAGACAACTTTCTATGGGTAAAAGGGAAATATTTTGAAGGTTTGCAATAAAACATTTTCGACAAAACACTGCCCTTTAGAAATCAAACGCCAATGACAAAACTTTTTGCAGGATCCTCGTATCTGGTCATGTTTGGCATCATTTTCATCGTTATCATCGTCTGATTAACAACTTGTTGTCGTAAACTGCTTAAACAGCGTTTAACTTAGCGGATGACACTTGTTCATCTAGTGATATACCGGTATTCCACCAATGCATTCAAATCTTTTTAATCGGATAGAGGTAGAAATGTTTTGATATTATAGAGTCATGGCTATGAGCTAACAAAACATGACAATATCCTTCTCAATGTATTTTTATTTTATGTTTTCCAGTAAATTATAGAATTTTGAAACAGTGGATTACCATTGTATTTTTCACTGTTTTTGCAATCTTTTACCCGGATTTAGGTCAAAAAGTATACCGAGCGTAATTAATGCTGGAAACCATAAAGTTTTCTAAATATCTAAGCTCTAGACCTTTAGCTTCCGGAGTAGAATATTTTTAAACGTGTTCCTATATATGTCTTTGAACAATGAGTGACTCCACCCCCCTGTGCAGGGCCAATGTTGATCACTGGGGCATGATTTTACCAAACTTCGTAGATGTCCACTATACAATGCTGTTTACAAAATATCTTTCATATAACTTGATGGCTGCCAGTGTAACAAATTAAAGTCAAACTTAGGCGGGGCCAGTGTTTGGAAAACAAAAAACATAGAATGACACTGACGAAAGTCCTGACGCGATTGTTTACCGTCAGATCTATTTTGATGTGATTTTGTCTTAATGACCCCTGTTTTATTGACTGTTTAAAAATCGTGGCACACTCTAAAGCCCTGGAGAAAACATTATTATATCAAATTTTCAGAGCGAAAATCCCAATGATCCGCACATTTAATGAGGCATAACGTCGATAAATATTTTATTCTCCCCGTAGGACGAGCAAATACTTTGATATTAAAACTATTGGAAAAATGAGATCAAATGTGAAGTCTTTGAATTTATATCTCTTTTCAAAATCGCCATTAGTAAAACAAATGTTATATTTATTCACTGATCCATAAACCAAATGAGGCTGTCCATAGGCTGATTGCAAATTTGAGGTATAATTAAGAAATAATTGTATTCTTTATAATGTATTTAAATGGAATTGAGAAGTTTAATGTTGAAAGTGCTTTATTATATGTGTAGGTACCCACTATCTGAAACACAATGAATACTTTTAAAACAAATCAATAATAAGTAAGAATAAACTACTTAATTACGTAGCTTAATTTTACCTACCTTTTACTTTTTGCTTCGATAATGGTAAAATATTTTCAGATTGTTTTTTGTATTCAATACAAATAGAACTCTTAAATAGATTTATGCATCTTGAATGCGACTTTGATCGTCTTTTTCATTCAAAGAATAAAACTCTTTGATAAATCTCTTTCTTAATGTAACTTTGTAGTTGTAACATAACTTTAGTTGTAAGTTAGCAGTTTCAAATAAACCAGTTATCTGTAAATGGTCTTAAAGTTCAGAACATTACAAATATCCATGATGTCATATATTTCAGAGTTCCGAACAAAAGAGCATGGATTTAAAAACGTTGTTGGAAAAGTCAAACTTAGTGTCAGTGTTTCCCGAAAAATTTAATAGGCATGATCTGTTCGCCATCACGAGGTCAATGGACAATTTTCAAACATCTAGAGAAGATTTGTTACGATTTCGATTTATCAATTTAATTAGTCATTTTAACTGTAAATACAGAGACTATTCAGGAACATTAAGCCGTTATCGTCTCGGAATAAGGGCAGAAAAATTAACTCCACAAAGTAACCAATACGTCGATAGTGGTAGCATTCATCCATTGGATATCTCAACAGCTATATTTCTGTGTTGTGATCATGTGGCTAGACAGGACCTTGTGTTACATTTTTGGGGTTGTAGGCATGCATTTCCGTTGGTTATTCAAGATGAAAGCAGTTATGGACCTGTACTATATTTTTGGCCGTTGCAAGCAATAATAGGACAGAAAGTTAATGATGAGGCTGATATTTCGATAGAAAAGCCAATTTCTCAATTTGATCTTTCAATTATATCAATTCTTCGTTTCCGCAAGACAGAAATATCGAAGTCTCTCATTTTCAATAAGATAATATCTAGATCAGAAAAGGTCCATTCCTTTTTCTTTCATCATGATTGCGAAGGAAGTGTTAAAAGAAAATCGGTACTATGCAAAGGGCTTATTGAAGCTGCCCCTTATTTTAGACAAGAAAAGAAGACAAGGCCAGCAATGTATCTGAACCTACGAGGCAATGTCGATAAGTTCCCGATTCAACGTCAATATCTGTGTAGTATTTCAAACATTATCATAATTGTCTGTAAAACAGAAGATAAAGAAAGAATCAGAGAGCTTGCTGATATTTGTCATCGTAGTCTTTGCTGTAAAAAAATTATAATACTTTTTATTGACATAGGCAGTGACAGTGAAAGTTTTGCAAAGTACGCTGACCTTGATGAATTTTCCGATAATCTACCGGTCGACAGTCACATAATTCCACTTAAATCGATGACGCGACCGGACATGGTAGAGCATATCTGTCGTGAAATTGATTTAACATTAGAAACTATTAAAGTACCTGAAATCTTACACATAGCAACAAAGCTTGGTATAAGAGTTGACAAATGTGCAATGGCAGAGGTGCTTAAAAAAGCAGATAAAATATCAAATGAAATTGTAAGTGAATACAGGAATAAAACAGAAATATTCCCAATACAAGGGAAATTTTACCTAGCATGGGCAAAGACTGATAAGGAAACATACAAAGTAAGAAAATGGAAGAAAGAAGAGAATATTCAGAAATATCGAGAGAATTTGAACAAAAAGAAAAACGAATGTAGAAGGAAACAGTATCAAATGGCCTCTGATTTAGACAACAAAATAGTTGTTGTATTGACTAATCTTTTGACAGAAAATTGTAATGAAACTGAGGTTCAAATTCTCTTGCGTCATTTAAATATCGCACTTGAAAACACTACCCGTTCAAACATGAATCAAATCCATTCCGAATTTAAGCATCTATTTAATGAAATGAAGCATAACACAGTTAACGAAAACATTCTTACCAGGATTACAATCCTAAATGAAGAAATGGATAAATGTGCGTTAAGTATGTGCACCATTGTTCGAGAAATGGGTCAGATTTATGAAGCGACATGTTTAGTGAAAGATAATCCGAATTATAGAGTAGTTACAAGCCCAGTAGAAATTTTTCAGTCTGGAGTTAACCTACTGCACTTGTGTCAAATTAGAGAACGTTTGCCGTTAGCAGCTGTTCAGTTATTACGTTTTGGCTATCCGGTCGAAATAGTGGATGGGAGGTCCAGCTCTGTTCCAATAGAATGGGTGAAATCTATACTTCTGGAACTGTGTAAAGTTTTAGGAAACGTCTCTTTGAAAGTTGTTTCTGTTCTAGGCCTACAAAGTACAGGGAAATCAACTTTGCTGAATGTTATGTTTGGGTCTCAATTTGCAGTTGGACCAGGCAGGTGCACGCGTGGTGTATATATGCATCTTGTTAAGGTATCTGACGATACCAGAGAGGTGTGTCCAGCTGATTTTTTTCTAATCATAGATACAGAAGGCCTTTATTCAAGCTATACACCGTTTGATCAAATTGTTGAGAGGGATAATACAGAAAGGGAGCTTGCAACATTTGTAATCGGACTCTCGAATGTAACAATTATAAATATAATGGGGGAAAACATGTCTTACTTAAAGGACATTCTTCCGATTGCTGTCCATGCCTTCCTGCGAATGAATTTAGTAGGACTTCATCCGAAGTGTCGACTTTTACATCATAATGTTGATAGAAGAAATGAAATACATTTACTGGAGCAATCTAACAGTCTTCTAAAGGCATTAGACGAATATACCAAAGCTGCCTGTAATTTGGAACATGAAAGAGTAAGACGATTTGGAGAAATCATACACTTTGACATAACACAAAGTATTGACTACTTCCCACCACTTTTCGATAATGAGTCTGTTGAATGCATAAGTATGGCATACAGTCGGGAAGCAATGGATTTAAAAGATATTTTAGTGAAGGACCAGTCCTCGTTCACATTACACGAACTAACAGAGCATATTGAACGCCTTTGGAATGCCATCAAAACAGATAACTTCGTTTACGAATTTCGAAATATTATAGAATTCGAAGCACAGTCAGTTTTAGACAAACAAACATGTCGTATGCAGTTGAAAGTTCTAGGACAGATTGAATATTCCGCCGCAAGGTTTGATACGGAGGTTGAAAATTGTCAAGAATCTTCTAAACTAGAACATATAAGTGCAACATTTAATGAAAGTGTTGAAACTTTAATCACGCGTGGTGTTATGGAATATGTTTGTCTGCTTGATAAAATATGTGCAACAAAATTTATTTCACAGGCAATACAGAAGTTTCGAGTTTCTAGTATTGAAACATTTGATACTGCAATCAAAGAATATAAGAACAATTGTTTAGCTGATTTTCATCGAAACGTAAGACAGAAAAAAGTAGAATTAGATATCATACACGGAGAATTGAGTATTCTTCTCCAAATTGACAATTTCATTAAGAGCAATATACACGCAGTAAGAGAAATCGACCTGCATGCACCTGATAAAAGCGAAACAGTAACTTTAAATTTATTTAAGAAATTTGTTAAACAAATATATCCAGAAACGGAAAGATTTAATTCTATTAATTTTGAAGAAGACGCGATGAACGCAATATACCGATACTTCCCCCAACATCATGCAAAAATTGAAAAAGTATTAAAAGAGCGACCTTTAAGGGGTAATTGTTTAGATAAATTTTCTGTGTCATTTAATTACTGGCCAAGACAGGAGCAGGAAAATGTTAAAACAGTCAAACAAGACATGCTTGAAGTTATAAATCATCTTGTTGGTGATAAGAACTGGAAAAGGTGTTATCAAGCTAATATTTTTAGAACCGGGGTATTGCGTGTTCGAAACCACCCTCTTATACACGGTGGGACATTAAATGTCAAGGTTGACTTCCAAATAGACCTCGCAATTTGTGTTTGTGGAGAGTTGATAAATCGCCTAGAAATGTTACAAAGACACAGTAGTGTTATTCCGAACAGAGTTATAAAATTATTAGAGCAATACTTTGAATCTAAATACCGCGAAGAAATAGGATGTCAATTCAGTAGTGACGAAGCTGAAGAACATTTCGCACGCGTTATATTACATGAAACGGAAGTACACATCCTCCAAACTATAGCAAACGCATTGGCCACCGTTTTACAGGAAGAGTTTCCTTTTCTGAGATCAAAACAAGGACTTTTGTGCTATGTATTGATCCAGCTTATGGAAGAAGAAGACTGTGTACCTATTTACGTAAGATCACCGGAAACTGGGACACAGTGTTGCTTATCTGTTTTATTTGATACATACTTAGGGATAAACAACACATTAGCTAAATCTAAATTTGGTCACTTTTTAGAGCAACATGTCACTACAACATTGATATCACTGGGAACACAACTAGAAGACGGAATAAGACGTTATAGAGAACGCCAAAGTAATTTGCCTGCCTTTGTTATGAAAACTTGCATAGATGTAATTACCAGTTCCTTTGACTCCTTTTTGCCAATCAACGATATCAGAAAATTTGAAAAAGACCATATCGATGAAACCGATCCCTGTGTGGTATTAGAAAGACTTGTGACAAAGTTGAAGGGCAGCAACGCGTGTGCAGATATCAGTAGGTCCTTAAACTATTCAGTCTTACAAAAGCATTATGATACCATACGGTATGATACTGTTTCGATCATTTTAGACTCGCTGAGAGGTTGTATTGAAAAATGCCAATGCTGCGGGGAAATATGTAGTATTGGGCAATCAAATCATACCGGTAAGCACATAGCACTTATGCATAGACCAACTGGGTTTCAGAAAGTTTTTAAAGGATCTCCTGTTGACTCCCCCTGGAAAACATGTTATGAAGAAGTGGAACTTAATTCGAATTTAGGAAATCAGTTTTGCAGTTTGAATATGACATTGACTGAAAGATGGATTATTCCGATAGATGTTGAATGCCGGAACAACAGCTACTGGAAATATATGTTTGCAACCCATATAACGAACCTTGCTTCCAAGCAAAGGATAGCAGAAGTTATTGAGATTCCAGAAAGTTGGAAAACATTAACAAAGTCGGTAGAAATGAGGAAAATGAATGAGTATTTGAAAAGAATAACTGGACAGGAAGAAGTGGATGAAACATAACTACCCATCTCATGCATAAATTAAAGCTTCACCAACCTAAACCTGACTCTTTATACTTGTACTACATTGTGATGTATAATACAGGCTGACCAAAAAATATCATGCTAGACACATACAGTCATTAACTTTTGAGTTTATCTTATTACCTTTTATTAATTGTCAATATAATTAAAAGTATGGAATTAATTCACAGTACGAAATATCCATATAACTGACGAATCTGCACAACCCGATAAAAAGTTTCGTATTCTTTTAATATATTTTATACTTTATCACGATATTCACCAGTCGGTTTGGCTTTTTTCAGGATGTTACTTTGAAAGCATGGTAGGAGGATAATTGTTGCGATGTTATCACGTTTAGCTTTAAATTTCTATTAAAAGTTTTAAAAAGTTAAGATCGAAACAAAAATATATTATTTAGGAAAATTAAAGTAGAAACACATTATTTAAACACAAAGTTTTACTTACGTCATATACCATTTAGCACGAATATCGTATTGTACCATTGAAGCAAATTTCAGCATACAATTAATACACTGATTTATAAAAGCTTCAAATGTTGTTATGACAGCTTAGGTAAAATTAAGTGAACCTTTAACCGACATTTGTATATGTTACCTCTATTGCAATCCTAGCAGTACATGATGTTGCATTTAAATAATTTCTGATGGCTAACAGACATTTTTCTGTATCCTATTAAAATTTAAAAAATGTTAAAACTGTGTACTCTGTCATTTGAATTTTATTTCAGTTTTACATTACAGATCGTATTTTGTCTCGATTGGTGTGTTTTGGTGTGTGTAAAGAACTTGCTACATACTTGCAAGGGAATGTGTCACACTTTTCAGAAACCAAATTGCATAGTCCAGTTTCGTATATCACAGGTGTTAATATTTTTTTGTGATAACAAAATGTCATACATGATGTATTATCTTTCTAGAAATGAATACTATTTAAACTAATACTTTTGCCGAATTACATATATACATGCAACTTCATTGTATGTATATAAGTCTGCTATACATTGTTTAAAACATGCTTTATGTACAAGGTCAGACACCACTATTTTTTGTCAAATTATAACCTTTACCAAAGGTTGATGGAATTTATGTCGCCACGAAATCTAGAACACATTCCAGTATAGTGATATGTCAGATAAGTACATTATGTAAAGAGATACTGGGTAAACTATGAAAAGGTGCTTAATTGTATATACACTATGCAGGCAATTTTATTACAACTACACTCACAGATTGTGTAGATCACTTAATTTTAAATACATTTAATTATATTTTATAACTATCTTAGGTATGTGATGTGTTATGGGTTCCATATGTAAATATGTTATATTCGACTGAGTTTACTCTGAAAAAAAAACACATTAAGATTCTTGATCAATAACGTTGAAACAACCGCAGAATGTGCAAAATCTGATAAGTTCAGATTTAATTGAATTTTTACACATTTTTGCAATCACGCGCCACATTTTAGCTCACCTGAGCACGAAGTGCTAAAGGTGAGCAACTGTTTTCGTTTGATGTCTGTCGTCTGTCAGAATGATTGTCTTAAATAGTTTTATTTTGAAATCAAATATAAGTCATCTCCAGCCATAGACATAGCGACACTTTTTGAACGACACTGAGTCCTCTCACGAACCCCTTGTTCAATATGGGGAAGACCGCACTAGCAAAAAAACTGACCTGAACATGTTATTAGCCATACCTGACTAATTGACTATTTGGAATTGTATGATAATTGTTGAGTTGCATATGACCGGTGTCACGAGAAAAACGGCAATCAAAAGAAAAAAGATAAAACCAGGTTATTGCAGCATTTAAAGCAATATTTTTAATGATAGTTAAAGAAAAAAGGCTTTTTTTAAAGAAAATAAAACGAAACAACTTGTGGTAAACGTTGATCCAGGTAATTATCGTGATATTACATCGATACCAACAATTGTTCTCTTTATTTTATGTCTATAACTCTACTTTTGTAGAGTTTGTTTCAATAAAATGTCGAAAATCGCGGGAAACGTCATCAGAAAGCATA
>JAUMHA010393785.1:0-11665 GCA_032359765.1 Saxidomus gigantea
TTTGATGCATTCTTTGGCTGGTTTCTTTAAACAGGTTTGACTGTTGCGTACATTTGCACTGCATGACTTTCATATTTGCGTTATTTCTAACAGGTTGTCAACGAGAAAACGTGTTCGAGATATGCCAGCCAGTGCGATTTACCTGTTTTTGCAGGTCGTTCATATCATTGCCTGGCTAACTGAATGTTGCCGAAAGACTGTGTACGTGCTGAACACCTGATTGCATGTTTGTCACTCACGTGCTAACTTCCGTGATGTACGTAATGCATTGAAGTACTATATTGTTGCAGTTTTTGCTCAAACCAGGGATCATAATTATTATATATGAAACCTGCACAAACGATTTTTTTCTCGCCTGTATGTATTCTCCACTTATATTTTCTTGCCAATTCGTGTCCTGGACAACTAGCCATCAAACCAAAATGCATGAGGATCTGAACATCAAATAACGGGGGCGCCCTTGGCAGCACAAAGCACTTAACCAGTTGGAGAAATCAATTTGAATTTCGTATCATTTGCCTTATGAAATAACTTTGCTTTGTATGGAATAACTTCCTCAAATTCCGACTGTGGCAGTTTGGAAAAAGATATTAAGCCACAAGCGTGTGTCAACTGACAACATTTCGAGTATGACCTTTGAATTAGAGACATGGGTGTTGAACTCGACACAATCTAGTCACAGGAACTGTTGTATTATCCCACCATCGATGAAAGGTATGTGCTGGACACGGGAGTATAAGCCAACACGCTCAATGTCATGTCTAGACCCTTAATTAACTGTATATTATTTGCAGTCGAGACAATTGTGAAATCCCCACGTATCTGACGAAGTTACGGACCAAAGCATCATGTCTACTCAAGCAAGCCACGCGTTATAAACAGCCAATGTTGATGCGTCACAACTGCATGACAATCTATCAGATATACCTAACTGTAACAGCCATCTGCTTCAAATGGTTACTTGACTGTGCAAGACACGACCTAAAGCTGTATTACAAAAAAGGATTAAGACCTCCCGAGATCAAGTGCGACATTTGGCTGCAAGGACCTGTATTATTCCAGAACACTTCAGTAGTTCTGGCTCGGGCACAATGTACAACTGTAAGCAAGGTCTTTGACCATTGTGTTCTTGAGCTTTGACCAAGTGGCCCCGACTTTCAAGTACAAAGCATCATCAGGTCACAAGAACACGAAGTACTGATATTGTAGAAAAGGATTTGTCAGTTCGACTTCGGCTAAAGATCTAACCACAATATACTTGTGAGAACTCCAGCTATAATTAATGACAAATAAAAGCACGGTCACATGGCATGTGATTATATTATGCTTGTTTGAATTTTTATATCCGCCAAATTGGCAAGCAAGTGGGCTCGACATAAATATTCAACTCGCAATCACTGGTCATGAAGCTAATAAATTCCTAGAGAATCTTTCGGGGGGGTTTATAAAACAACAAAGCCAGACTCAAATTTTTCAATTTTTATTCAGTTTACCATGAATATCATGACTGACAGAAAGACTTGGAATAGCTCTTATTTTCTCCCAGTTTCTAAAACTGTCTGAATGCACCAATAGTACATTCATTAAATACATTTTTTGTAACTGTAACACGGTAAGCAACCATACTTTGTTAGAGTTACAGGGGTGTTTACAGCACTTAAATCTTGCATTCACCATCATTTATAACGTTCTAAGTTACTGACTCCATATACAGGTAACTGCCAGTTACCAATAACATATAATATAATTATAACAGCTTATACACTAACATTTTAGTAAAAATAACCATGCTTACTAATGCAAAACACCGACACACAAGGTAAAATTAATTGTGTCTACTAGCTACATGGTGACTCTCGATATGACCCCAGCCAAGATGGAGTTGGGCCAAGATTGAGCATATACTGAAGCTACACAAAAGCACTATTTTGGAAAAAAGAACCAGCTGGTTCCCCTTAAGTTATTACTCACTGACAGTCAACTGTATAAAGTCAAAAACAAAAACAACTACAATACTAAGATATATTGTAATATAATTGTATAACGGATAAAGAAGACCTTGTCAAAAATCTCGAGCCTGCACTAGAGATTTTGATTCCAGATAAAAATATACATATCAATTACTATAATAAATTATTATATAGTTAAAATATGACCTCATGCATATGTCATTAGTAAAATAACTATATTACAATAACTCTGTACAACATATAGTTCAAATATATTAATCAATTAGTAATTATGTAGAGTTAAAAAATCAACATTTGGATTTTTTCATTGCACATATTTCTTGTTCAAATATTCTAACTCAAATAAATGTGGGAATCTAACAGAAATCAAGTAGTTAAACATTCTTGTGAGTTTGTCATACAGAATGACTGGGAGGTGTTTTCCCTTTTCTTTCCTTCATGCTCTATACCTACATAACTGTCTGAAATCTAACTGTGGAAAACAAATCAACCTTTAGAAAAGTTAACCAGTCATAACAGCAATCTCTATAGCATGTGATAAATATTGATTCAATATAATCAAACACTGGTATTTTCATTTTTATCTGTAGAGTTACCTGTGTCCCCCAATTATTCCCACATTTATTGGACAAGACCCACACAAAACAAATCATGTGTTTACAAAATTAATCACAACTGGTGAACAAATAGTCAACTTTCAAAATTCCTGACAAATCAAACCATCAACCCTTTAATAGCACTTAATGTACATCAATTACTGTAGGATTACTTTTTAAACGAATGGGCTGCAGGAGTCTAACAAAAATACAGTAATAAACCATTTTCCCACATTTCCACAAGTGATTCTTGTACAATTTACAAAGCTTCTACCTCTTATGTCAACCCATGCTTGAATATTTTTCGGACAAAGATATTTCCAGTTTTCTAAAATGTTCCACCAATTGCAGTAGTAGTAAACACAAGAAAAGTGCTGTGTGGCCTTACTTGGAATAGTTTGTCAAAGTTTTTTGTAACTTCACACAGAATGTCAAGTACAAGGTTGACATATTTCCTGAAGGAATAAACAGCTTCATGTAAGTTCACAATTCATCATACAAATATACAATTTATCAAGTTGCTATCAAATACATTAACATATGTTACTGGTGGGTTCACCAGCAGTACTGTAAAATGTATTCAGCTGGTGACTACAAGATGTCAAATAGTACAAAGATCTCATTAAAAGATGGGAAACACATATAAATTGCTATGTACTAACTTAATATTGATTTGTATCACTCAAAATTTTGAAAAGCTATGACCTACTTTATGCCAAAATAGTTCACTTAAATTGAACACCAGCTTTCCAATTAAGCATCTCAATTTACATCAAATTACATGCAGCTGGTAAAGCCATTGACCAGGATGTACCAACAATGTACTTTGTATAGGTCATGTGAACTTAAGGGAGTCATGTTTATCCTTCAGAAAATTAAGTATCAACACTTCCAAATCAAGTAATTATTTGCACACACTTTATCACAGTTAACAGCTTATAAGTAATAAATTATCGATTCAATGCTCTTTTTTTCTTCGTCTTTCAAAACAAAATTTGCTGGCCTGTACGCTATTTTAAGACATGAACTTCAAAAATGTCACAAAATGTTGTTTTTGCAGTCTCCCTCTTAAACCATAGTTTTATAACAGAAAAAAAAAAACGATAGGGAGCTTGCCTAAGTATTAATACAACAGATAAACGTGTGTTTCGAGCAATTAGAGTAAAAAAGTGGTTATCATTTTAGTGCAAGAATTATTAATCAATCAATTAAAGCTTGATACAGTGCAATAATGCTTCATTGACCTGACATGTATTAAGTGAAGTTTGATTGATCAGGACATAAATCAGTTTTAGGCCAGTAAAACAAAATCTCTTGTTGGCTGTGTTGAACAAGTAAATAAACTACATATCTCTCTATGTTTGATCTTGCCAACCCTTCCATGGCTGCGATAACAGGTACACACTAATTCTGCAGCAACAACAACAACAACAGTTGATTTCATTCAAGTATTGTCTGTACTCAACTTTTCGGCAGCAGGAAATGCACATTTTTTCTTGTTGCCTTTTCACTTCAAAATTGTAATTACATTATGTTGAAGGCTCTTTTTTTTTCTAAACCTCCAGTTCAAAATTTACATTATTCATTGCGTTAGCACTTTGCCCAAGCACAATAAAAAGAATAACATGTCTGCTTGAAAAACAGAATGCTGGTGTTAATAAAGGGTGAAAAATATACACCGAAAATATTATTAACAAAATCACAGAGACCTAGTGCGATCACTAGGTTTACATAATGCAGGAGTAGTGGGGTAGGGAAAAGATTTTGAACAAGTAACTTGTCACAGAGAAATACAATACCCTGAGAAAAATGGTTGGCAATTAAATCTATTATAGGATAAAAATTAAACTTGAGATCACTTTACACTATTCGCATTATTTCGAAGTACCTTCAGTGAAATGATGACTGATAAGGAATTAAATGTGATTAACTTTACAGATATTCAGTTTCAATCTCACTTTCACAAACAACAGGACTCTCTGGTGCAAACAATGGGCTAAATTAGATACAATTTGTGTCAATTTAAATTTGTTTTGGTGTTATCTTTCACTAAGAGCGTAGGATATTCCACTGCCCAACAAAATGATAGGACAATTATATTCAAGGTCATTGTTATTATGTTACAGAAAAAAAAAGTCCCCAGCACACATCTTCAAAATCTTAATAATCAGTACTGATTGTCCTATGAGTATTCTTTCTCCTTAAAAGAGACAGTCTTCCCGAGGTCTATGAATACATTGGATAGATAGGTTATTACTAAGTCCAAGTCAAATCTTAAAACTAATTTTTCAATAACAAAAGCTTTGCCAATATGAAAAACTTAAAATCTGACAGATGACTAACTTTGGACATTTAAGTAGTTTTATCTTATGCCTTGTAAGTTGGTTAAAGGCTGTCAAAAACACTGTTAACACATCACTGGGACAGTGGAAAGGGACGTTTACATCAAAGTAGTTTTTCTCTATTTAAAATGAGGTCAAATTTTGACAAACAAATCACATGAAGCATGAAGCGTTCAAAGACTGTAACTTAATTTGTAGATTAATTGGTCATATCTGATCACAAGGTTATTCTTCTTGCCTATCCACTATTTTGATCTTTGACATATGAATTATTCATTGACAGGGGCTGGTAAATGTATTGATTCATTTGATATAATTGCGGTTAATTAATACAACGGTATTTCCATTAAGTTTCCGAAACAGAAGGAAAAAGGGCCTTACATCATTATTTTGTTAAGCCTATCTGTAAACAAGACTATGACAACTGTTTCCTAAAAAGTATTTTGAGTGTCTATTTATATCTACCGACTTTCCTCCAGTTTTATTTTGCAGCTACAAAGCTTTGCACCAGATAATTAAAATAACCCATTTGTATGTCAAGCATAAAAAAACATATCCTCGTTATATGTATCATGTGACACTGCTATAGAAATCTAGGTTACCTTCAGTTGTTATTCTCTCATTGTGTACAAATATTTTTTTTACATTTCATCTCGACAGGCAGTAAAACCTGAATTATATTACACATGGCACCAGACCCTGCACTGTTCAGTACACACATACATTATAGTGGCTTGTGTAGTTATGAAATCCATAAAACGCCATACTGTTTATGGTTCAAGCACGTATGGTTTCGCCATAGTCAGCATCAATTTGTTGTGTTAATTTCATATTACTTCTTACAATTGTAAAAAAAGTTAACTGCAGCTTTACACAGTAGAAACCGGACTCCCATGTTTCCTAATACCTGAAGCTTGTCAAATATCAAATCTAACTTATTGGAATTTCCGCCTGCAAAAAACAAAGATGCCCTACTATTGTAACATTTAACAATAATAAACAGAAACTGTAAACTAGAGCAGGCAAGCCACATTGTTACATTGGTTATACTTTTTTCAAAAATATATACTTTTCTTATTTACATATTCATGACAATTACATCTTGATATACATCTAAGATAACAAGTTTGCCATTTAGTATTTGAAACAACAGATTACCTTAAAGGTAGATGTTCACATACATGAAATAATTTTCTTACTGTGTCCAACATTACCCCTATAGATTTCTAAAACAGATTAATTTTGTCCACCTCTCAAAGTTGACAGTACCATTGTTCAAACAAGTGCACAATGGTTGTTTACAGACTACACTCATGTGCAGACTATGATTTTTTTTACACTGGTCACAAGGCAACATCACTTCCTGCTAGCAGTTTAAAGCATTCAAGAATGTATATGAAGTGTATCATCCCTTTGTTATATTTTAAGATGCCTACTAAGTGATTTCAGAGGATGGTAGTATTAATACATGAACATCTTCCTTCAATGATAATCCAATTTTAGATGTTGTGGCTTCCTGGTCACTCCTTTCATATAAATCTGAGTTCATTTAAGAATATACTGGAAAATATCCAAGAAGTAAAGACAAAACTTAAAACCTTCAAAAATATTGTTACAACAGAAATGTATATATTTCTCATGTTCTTTCCTACTGCAAAACAAGCATATGTTGATCAATATGCGAATTTTACAGTTGTGTCTTTGCTTATATATATATATTGTTTTTTGTTGCTTTGAAGGCAGTGTTAGTTATGTCCTGCTGATCTATATGACCATCACCTTTTAGCAGCATCTCCTCAAAAGATTTTAATTTTTTGTCACACATAAAAATTGCACAACTTCATTCAATACACTAAGAAGTTTTAACATGAGATCATAATTGGTAACGTAAAACATACATTATTTCATCATTTCTGTGCCGCTACCTCTATTAGTCTCGGAATCAGACACATAACATATCAACCAAGAGGTTCTTTCTCCATTTATGGCATTTAAACTTTTGGGTGAGGCAGTTAAAAATGGGTCTACTGCCTTTAAGGCTAAATTAATGATGTTATTAGCATTTGAAATAAATGTTATTTCAATGCCTGATATTCCTTTGTCTCAAAGAATAATGAATGATGTTAAAATGTTACTCTACCCCACCCACATGGCTTCATTACTGCATTCACACGCTGGAAAATAGGAATAGCTCCTCAGGCAGTTTCCTAAAAATCACGAAATCTGAATACTCAGAAAGTTTCTATTTGCTTTAACATTGATTTTTTTATGTAATATTCAACGAAATAAAACATATGCCATATTGACTAAAGCTTAAAATTACACTTTTTAACAGTTTTTCTTTTTTCTCTAAAACGGCTGACCCCTTAGTGCCGAAAGAGACGAAGCATATTACATTCAAAGGCACATAGCACCTTGACATACTAAAAGGTCATAATGTGCATCCCTGATTGGAAATACTTCCTTTATGAGCAATATAATGTAGGAGCTTCAGGTAGCCTGAGGAACCAAGTTACAGTATTGTTTTACTTAGCCCTATATTGACTTTTCTCAACAGAAAATACATGAAGGATATACACTGTGTGTAATTAACCTATTAACTCTAAAAAGTTACCAGTTTTATCTTGCCACTGCCAGTTGCTTTTTTTCTCGACAGTTCAATCTTAAACAAATCTGTCTATTGCTAATATATACATGTAACTGTTGCCAAGAACAACAGTGTTATTGTTCCAAGCAAAACTGGCCATTAATTTCTTTCAGTAAGCCAGGACATTATATGTACAAACACTGGACATAGACAGGCCTTAAAAATGTACAATAAAACATATCTGTATCATTCTATAGTAAAATGCTTTCTTATCTACAGGAGTAAAAGTAATTATTACATCTTAAGTTAAAAATATGAGGCCTTATGTGATCAACAATTCACTGTGATTCAAATCTAACAAGATAACACTTTTAAATCTCTTAAATATTGCAATGATTCCTTCTTCATAAGAAATATGCCAATAAAACTAAGAATACTGGATTTTAACTAAGATTTTTTCTCCAAGATATGAAAACACGGCCTCAAATTATTTCTCTGTTAACCCCACCCTTGTACAGAAAACATACATATTATGATGCAAAAGGTGCTTATTGTAATAAAACTTCTCTTTTTTCCTCAGTCATATTTTTGTAAACTTAACAGTTCATTTACTGGCTTTTACAAGTAAAATCTTTTAATCTCATTCACCTCCTGCTATTTACAACTTACTTACACATTAAATATCTCAGTGAAATATATTTTTAACCTTCTTTTCTGAAGTAAAAAAATTCAGCAATTTCAAAGTGCACAATTTAAGTACTCTCTGTGAATTTTAGTCATTCTTTGCCAATTACAAAACTTGAACTACTATTAACAATATACAATCCTACTATTTCTGACCCGAAGCGGATATCCTCAGAGTGATATGAACTCAAACCTTTAAGGTATGGTTACGATTACTTTCGTTTCAAAGCACAAGTTATTCAGCACAAAGTAAGTGTATTTAAGATGTTTTAAGTATAACCAATTAAAAATTTGTCACAAGTCTAACCTCCTAAAAAGGTTGATAACTAAAATGGTAAGATTGTGGTTTTAATTACATGACAAATATCTTAAGTAAGTCATGCTTCAGCATCAATAATACAATAATCAATGAGACAGAAAATATATTGGCAAAACTTGAGTTTCTAAATATTTCCTTCTTCTTTAGTCCTTGAGGTTCCTACAGCTGCCTTGATGAAACATAAGTTATCATCCAATAAATTATTCTAGTAAAGTTAACATGCAAGCCAAAAAAAAAAATCGAAAATTTAGAGTAAAATAAGTAGTCATAAAGAATCCATTTCCTGTGTTATTGTTTGATTAAGTTCTACATTCCTAAAAATGTTTGGCAAATATTCCGAGGACTGAATTCGAAGTTGTTTGATGATCACTTGCAGCCTTGCATTGTCTAGAAGGTTCATTTCATCTTTGAAGAAAATTAATCCAGAATTTTACAGCTATCCACACCATATACCATGTACTATTTTGTTTCCAGTTAGTCAGTTATAATCTTATTCATAAAACAGTCAATAATAATCACACAAAATATGTCAGTAATCATACAATAATGTATACACAAAGAAAATTCCAATTGTTTATAATAACAGTTATACAAGTTTCTGTGTTATCTTTTCAAGAATGTTTGACTGTATGCATACAAAGTTGCGTATAGTTGGGGAAGGACACTTCCCACCGACCAGATCTTAATCACACAAAATAACAAGTCCACATTTAACAACATATATTCTACTTGTGAACCTCACTGGGACAGTATCTACCTTCCCGGTTCATCTCCATGTTTCAAAGAGACTCGGAGTATGAACTGTGTAACCTAATTTTCTTTGGTGAGATCGGGAAAAAATCACTACATGCGCCCTCGATACTGCTGTGGTCATCGGTGTCGCTAGTACCACTGCCATAACCAATGATGTCTATCTCATCTGAAAGCATAAAGGAAAGAGATGACATTGTTGCAAATGAACAAACAGCTCACAAAACAATAATATCTAGTATAAAGAATGCCGACACTATCCTTAACTTACACTGCTAAATTTCTGAAATGTGCAAGTCCAATTCTCAATTTGGACAGCACAATTTGCGCAAGGTGAGCTAAAAGTTGAAAGCCAGCCAGACACACATACTCAAAATTGGCAGTTCAATGTGTGGCTATTTTTGTTCTCTCTGTTGTTCTTTTTAGCCACATAAACCAAAATTAACCACATATCTAAAATGGAATGAATGATATCAAAGGGAATTTACTGTCGCCTATTGTTGCCAAAGCCACTAAACCCCCCACTTTTGGGCTTGGACGTTGCAACTTTAATATGCCAGCCTTTGGGGGCATAACAATGCATTCTAGAACTCAATGCACAAGCCATGTTTCTTCCAGCAAAGCAAAATTAACACTGCAACTAAGCAGGATGCAGTTGCTTGTCTTTATCTTGCATGGTACCCTTTGCCAGAACTGTACACAGTGTATAAATTAGATTTAAGTAGGTAATTAGTGCACTAAGGCTAGCTGATCAACTAATCAACCAAGGTTTGGCCTAGCACCTGGCAATAGAATAACTATCTTAGGACAGTTTAAAAGCTTTTTTTGAACAGTACAAAAATTCTTTTAAATTAAGACTTAACAATCATAATCCTTTTCAAACTGATTAACAATTGACCTTAATTCCCCATAAACCTACTGCAAAATGTAAATAAGATTTATTTTGGTTATGCAAATTTACATGTTACTATGTTAGGAGTGTATTTTAAGAGAAGTGTATTTTAAGCTCGCAACAAAACACTTTAGATGACAAGCGAGGTCACTGGATGTCAAGATAAACCCATCTGTTTTTACTGCATCAACCAGCAATAATGAAAAGTTTACAAACATGAAAAGATGAGCTCTCTCTCTCTATCTCTATCTCTACTTTTTAAAACTTTCAAAACATCTGAATATATTCTTGGCAATCACCACTGTTTTTATTGTCTTTTTTCAGGTTATAAAATCAAAAGAAAGTGTAGAGAGATAAGCCAAGTTTCAGGTTATGCCTGGTGAGAAAAATCAGTTTGTATAATCAGCAATTTTTTAGGAGATTGAGTTTTTCCCCCTCCAGCTTAGAAACACAAGATTTTTCCACAAAGCAAATTTTTCCTGACCTTGAGACTAATCACAGAAAATTTTGCACTCACATAAAAAACAACAACTTGATGACTATCATAGGACTCATAAAGTTCCATCTTTTCAGCAGAAGGGCTGCACAGCAACTCTTTTCAAAGATACTGATGCAGCTGTCATTTCAGACCATGCTCCAGGGCACCTGTTAACATCATGAATCTTGTAATGTGCTTATAAAAAATCCAAAATTTTTAATACATGTTAGTATTGAAACAGACGAGATCAATACTGACAAGTGCAGATTCAGCAAATTTTAGGGTTCTCAACTGAAATCTTTGGAATTCTGCTTTTTCTAGATTCTATTACATGTCCCATAACTTTGTTATCTAAATGCAAATTCAAAGACCATTTCAAATGGTTGTGTCAAGGTAAGTGCATTTATTAAAAATATTGCAAATTCTCCAGCAAAGATGTACAAGTTTCATCATCCTTTGCAGCTTTATCTAAGATATAATAAATGTGTCCCTGTATCTTGTTGTTGAATAAAATACTGTCTGGAGTTCAGATGCCTAGTAATTAAATCACGAGTGTGTAGCATGAGTTATTTAATTTTTCACATTCGAAAGATTGACTGTATTTTATTTAAACCTTAAATCTTGGAACTGCACAGAGCAAGTACTTTCTGTCAAAACCCTGCACCCTTACTAACCCTTCACTATCTTTTCTTTATCTTTACATAAATAAAAGAAACAAGCCATTTCATATTATGTGAACAATAGTTCAAATAATTAGTCTGATAAAAATTCGTACAATTATGCAAATGTGTGTAATTCTGATCTTTTTAATGTGCAACCATTGGACAAAATAGCAATAAGGAAATTTGAATAATTCAAAATTAGGTACACATTGACTAGCTAACAATTAACTGATCTATATCTCATGGTGGTTGGAACATGACTGTATGCTATTACAAATTATGTGACAATATTGTGTTGAAAAATTAAGTTTAACAAAAGAATTAATAAATCATATTTTGCCTTTTCAAAAACGAAAGTAGGTTTTCCAGTTTTCAAATATCTCTG
>JAUMHA010393796.1:0-11665 GCA_032359765.1 Saxidomus gigantea
TCAGTGGTGAAATGTGGCCTTTAGAGTTTTTTTCTATTATTTGATCTGGTGACCTGGTTTTTTACCCCATGTTACCCAGTTTCAAACTTAAGATCCTAAAGATCATTGAGACAAACATTGAGACCAATTTTCATTGTGATTGGTTAATAAATGTGACCTCTAGGGTCCTATCAAGGCTTTTGTATTGACCCCATGTGTGACTCAGTTTTGAACCAGAGTTCATCACTAAATACATTCTGACTTATTTTCAAGATAATCCGGTGTAAAATGTGGCTTTTAAAATGTTGACAAGCTTTCTCTTTGATTTAACTGGGTGACCTAGATTTTGACCCCATGTGACTTCGTGACTTCGACTTTGAGACTTAAGATGTGGCCTGTAGAGTTCACAAGGTAGTTGTGGACAGACAGACAACAGACGAAGGATATCGAGTGATCACAATAGCTAACCTTTGTACTCAGGTGAGCTAAAAATCAAATGAGCATGAATCAATGATAGTTAAACGGTCAAGCTTATGTATGGATGAGATGGGAACAGAAAAAATCCATACCATCCAAGGATGTATCTGAAGTTAAGAAGGAAATGTTTGTTAACTGTGTTTTTTCTGCCACATACACATTCTCTCTTTTATTCAGGAGTCATTATTGACATTCTCATGACCTTGACCTCTGACATCCACTCACAAATAACCTATCTTTAGGAATGTTGACCACATCAGCCTGTCTGTTGACTGAAATGGCTGCAACCATTGTGATAGCACACCTAGGAGCATGTAAACTCGACTAGATATTGATACAGCCTAATGTCAGTAGAGCTACATACTTTTTATCCTCCGATAAAGCTACTTATGACAGATAAGGAAACAGGCAAAGTTAAGTAAATAAATTACCATCACCTCTGTGCAGTCGGGACATAACTTAATTTTTTTTTTTCATTGGTTTTAGTTTATCAAGCACTGAATACCTGTTGTTTTTTTCTGTTTTCCATACAAATATTAGCTAAACAATTGTGAGCATAGTATAATTGGGGTATTCTTATTTCTGAATTTACATATATTTGCTAGTCACATGACTATTTTCTACAGCATAGGATATGTGTCTACAGAGGGATACATCATCAAGATTACAAAACAGCTTCAAGAAAATCCTTCAAGCTTACAGCATCTTAATATACACTGTAAAACATTTCTTATTCTACCAATAAGATAAAATCCAAATTCATAACCAAAGGTTATTTTTTTTAGTGGGTAGAATGGGGCTAATAAATCAGCAAGAACTTTAAGATTAACATACCTGTTGCTGATTAATAACATCTGCAAGGCGGGGCTCTTCCAAGATTGACAGGTTAATTCGGACACGCCCACTATCCATGTCCGTTTCAATAACTTCCCCCTGACAACCGTAGTGTGGCCAACCAAGCATAAATACTGGGCAACCTTCAGGGAGATATTCCTTCAATGTTTTGAACTGACAGAATCCTGGGTCATGCACAGCAATATCCTGAAATACAGAAAGACGGAAATATATCAACCTATCATCCTTGAATCAAGTACATATTATTCCGGCAGTTGTTCAAACACTGAACAGTACAGATAAGGTGAACTACACATATGTTCATATAGTACATGGATAACTCTCTATAGCAGACTAAAGTACAAATGATATAAGTAAGTCAAAATGCTGATTCACACTGTTTTAACAACATTGAGCATTTCGGGAATTTCGCAAAATGATGAATTTGTGAGGAGTGCTCTTGCAAATAAAATGCAAAAATGAAGTTCTTGTGAATATTTTGTGATTTACAGAATGTAAACTTACCTTTACTGTGGCTTGGAGTGCAAAGGCTACAGGTAAAGTACCAAACTGTTTATCCATTGTAACTCTTCCATGGGAGCTGAATATGTACCTGAAAACATGGAAATCACATACATGTATGTACATACAACTGATGATCTACTTGGGCTGAACCTGCTATGCTGATAAACAAAAGTAAATTAATTACATTTTTTAGATGTCACAAGTTTTTGGTGGCTGCTGTGTTACTGGGTTTTTTTTCTAGTTAATGGATAAATGTAAATCGCGATAATCAAGTTTTCTCTCTTTATCACAGTACAGCAATACCCATGAACAAAGACATTTGGCCAGAAAAAGGACAGGTGGTTTTTTTCATAGGTGTTCTTTGTACATGTAGGTGTTTCTCTCATAGATGAATTGTGAACTGTGTTTTAACCTATTTCTATTTACAAGGTGGTATGTATCTGAAGGTGGTCTTACGCACAAATTTGACTTTTCTGATGGTGTAACGCCTGTTTCAACAGAATTTTAGTTATGTATAGGTGATCAGTTAACATAACCATCATTCCTGAGATCAACCACTACTACACTCTCATCCTCTGTACAGAAACTACCTACTTTCACATGGTCGGGTTTGTAGTGGATCTCAAACCCGTGAACTTCAATCAGTGAAAGATTCAGTGATTTCAAGCCATCAGTCTTAACCACTTGACTACAGAAACAGACACTTGACTGTAATTTCCCTTTGCCCAGTAAAACAAACACCTGCCTACACAGCATAGAAACAGTTACCCAACTACTTGTTCCAAGACTGTGTGACTAGGAGTATGTGACCTATTATCATTACCACATGAACATTTTATGCAACTAGATTCTTACTTTCTTCCAGTCATAGGTAGTGCCCTCAGCAGTATATGAGTATTTCCTATCACAATCCCTAGACGATCCTTGTATCTGAAATATAGCAAATCATTTTTATCTGTCTTATGGTGTATATAGTGGGCATATTTATAACTCAGAAAACCCTCTTGGGGGTGTAGGAGTGGATATTAGAAAGAGTGATCATTGAATTATTTGAGCCAATATAAATTAAGTGTTGATAACCGGTTCCAGAGAAATAGAATAGAAATTTTTCATATTGCATATAGAAGAAAATAACAATTAAAGGGCAGTAACTCTGGAGAAACTAAGCAAATCTTGTTCCATGGCATTATGCTATTTTATACTTAAAGTGTCATGAAATTTTTTCTATTGCTTCCTATTTAATGGCTACAGATGGACGGACAATGCCTTTGGCTGGGGGTAACAATATCTTACCTGTCAGAAATTGTACTTTTCTCTTTCAGTAAGATGGAGTATGTGCTTTCATCGATCTCTTCTCTCTTCATTTCTACAGGACGGTTTCCAGATTTACTCTTGTTACCATCTACTTCAACTTGAGTATAACTAAAAAGAAATTTATTGCTTAAGATTCCATCATGTAAGATTTGGCTTCGTACAGAACCATCAACTATCAACTGCAAATTCATGTACTTTTCAAGGCCTGTGCAAATCCTTTAATCAGGACTTTCCATGAAAACAGTCTCAAATATAACAAGGCACCTGATTGTTCAGTTTTTCACACATACCTACTACTGGCCAATCAGTAAGCATGGACTTAGCCTACTGAGACCTGCACAAACCATTACAACAGGTAAATCATAAGACAATCTAAAGTCTTGTTTTTAATTCAAATTTCTAACCAAATTAAGGATACCAAAAACATGCAAGTATAATTGATACAACTTACCTGAACTCTCCATCACACACAGCTACAACCTTCGCCTCATACAGATGCGGCCAACCTACATAGATTTCTTTACCAAGATACTCCTTTGCTACTTGGTCAATGTCCTAGAATTAAAGGATTCCACAATGAGTTTATCTAGCCACTGATGGGTGAATAATAATGAAGTGAAACTTGAATCAATTGAAAAAGCACAATGCTGACCTATTCTGAATGTTTAGGCTGTGTAAACTAATGCCATTAAGCAATGGAAAATAGATCAACTAAGACATAACTATATAAAAGCTTTCCTTCAGTTGTTTTTAAGTAGTTGGTGTTCAAAATTCATTTGTTTTTAATGTTAAGGAATGTGTTACAGTTTCTGTTCTGGTTGTTATTGTTGGAGTTTAACACCAGTTTTAACTGTGGTATTTGATTATTTTACCTAACAATCATTCCTGGGTATAACCAGTACTGCATTCCTATCCTACAAAAGAAAGCATAAAGACATGGTCGGTATCAGTGCGCGAACCGATTGCCCTCAATCCGAGAGGTTACAGTAATTTCAAGACGGCAACTCGAACCACTCAACCACAGAAGCAGACTTTCTGTTCTGATGTTAATAAAAGTCTTCACTTTGTTCCCTCTCATACTACTGATTGCAGTGAGAACCACTGGTTGTACCCGAGAATTCAAGACAATGGAGCATCTTTGACATCTTCTCTAACATGTATAAATTGTTAAGTAATACTACATAATGTCTTAGACTATTCAACCATATCAAAACAGTAAGATGTATTCACCTCACTCCTCTCATCTACCTCATCCTCCTCCGGACTTTCATGCATTTCAAACATGAAAATAATCCCTTCTCTCCAAATTGACTGATTTTCAATTCATGACTTACACACAAGTAGTGAAACTTGTACTGTCCATACTGTATGACAGGTCTATGTTAGAAATTAACCATGATCTGGGTCATTAAAATACTTACAGGGGCCTCTTCTTCACGTTCTATGTGTAACATTGTATTGTAACCTCTACTGCTCATTTGAAACACTCGGACACCTTCTTTCCTTAGCTCAGCCTGTTATATGCAAATTTATGACTGTGTACATTATAAAATCATCCTTGCACAAGAAAAATAAAACATTCTTTTATCACTCACTTCAAACTGTTCCTTTTCTGAGATATTAAGTCACATACAAATTCTGTATCAAATTCAAAATATGTTATTCAATATCAAGACCTTATTTACAATTTTTAAAATGCAGAAATTCTTCAAAATTCCGATGTTTCATGTTGAAACTTTTTGTTGCCTTTGTGGAAGATATCTAACAGCAGTAAGGATTTCATTTCCTTGTAACTGCATGGAAATCCTGAAATAGGCTTGTTAAACACCCTAATTCTAAAGTACTAGATCCAAAATGATCTCAGCTTATTTTCAACTCTTACCTAGTCACGGTGGGACACTAAATAAATGGCTAGATTGTTTGCAAATATTCTTGAAAAATGCATTGCAGTATATCCGAATTATTAAAAATGGAAGGATAAATATTTCCTGTGAAATAATGTACATGAACATTATACTGCTATTGCTGCACAAAAACTGTTAGTTAGTTATCCCTGTTTGTATTCTGGGCATTTACTTCAGAAAAAACTTAGCTTACCCTATGAGGGATATGTTTCAAAGTAGGAAATCCCGGGAAAAACACGTCCAACTTGGCTCCAGGAAGCATTCCTTTCTTCAACATACCAGATGGCAGTCGGAATTCATCCATATGTACCAAGGTCATTCTAGGAAGTAAAATGTAAACCTGTTAAGTAACAATTTTGAGTCTTTTCATCAATTTGACAATGTAAGTTGTATCACCTTTAATGCTTTGAGTTCTAGGAATTTTGTCTCACAGCTCAAAAATGTCTAAGGGACAAGTCTATTGAAGACATGTAGGTAAGTTAGAGTTAAGGTGCAGAACAATAAAGTTAACACATTAAAAACAAAAAATCAGCCAGTGATTCATCTGCAAGAGGTTTTTGTAAGACAGTAACAGAAGTCTGTACTTTGAATGGTTAACAGCGATATCTGGGAAGTGATCAGGTAGTGGTGAAGGGTAGGCATCGCCTGGTTCCAGGGTATACTCGTACAGCACGTGCGGACCGTGACAGTTTCGAGCTGCTTCATCCTCTGTTAACAGGTGCTGTACAGACCTTATTGCAGACAACAAACGATTCTGAAATGAAGACAAAATTTCTAATGTAGTATGGTCGGACACATACAAAATAGCTATGTAAAAAAAACTTCTCATTTAACGCATCTCTGTGTACTTAGTTAATTTATCAGGGGCATTGCAATGAAGTTACTTGCTATACTTAAAAGATGCAATTTCTTAACAATTAACTTACAGCCTACTGGTGTCTATTTGGAGCATGTAATGATAATTTTTTTTATATCTTATCCTAAAAATAACTGAGTAATTGACAGGTCTTAAGACTTAGTCTCTTCTCATTTGGTTACCTTCACATAATTATATTCATCGTTATTGAAATACAAATATGGCGGCCTCCATGAAAGACAAGATATTTTGTGTCCAAACAGTTGCACCCCTCTAGTGATTTGCATCATGCTCGGGAGCCTTCAAGAGGGAATATACAGTAAATGTACATGTAACTGCCCATATAAGATCAAAGATGCATATCTATTCTTGGATATCAGTCTTATTGTATTGACTTCTAACTGTCAAGAGGAGTTTGGAATCTGAGCTGACATCTAACCAATCAGAAGGCAAGAACTTCAGACTGATGCAGAAAGTTTTACACTTTTAAGACCCCATACATACCTCATCAATAAATGGTATGAGAACAACTGCCTCCCAGCTCTGTTGTTTACCATTTTGATCTGTATCAAACTCCAGTGGGTAGAAATCTATGACTGGTGATGTATCATTGGTCATCAGACTCTAAAACAGACAACAAACATCAACTTCATCTGGCTAAAGATTTTCATGAACACTTTGATTTTAAAATATTTTTCATCCTAAAAAGTATAGCTGCCTTATTTGCACAATGTCATGTAAACAGAGCCCTTGCAATTACTTCAAGAACACTTTTACAAATATGAGGCTCCATGTAAAAAATCAATATACTGAAAAATGGTTTATTGTTTTTATTTACCATTTGAGGTAGAAAAACTCTAATCAAGACTAATCAAGTACATAGATGTAGCATAATTGTTTTATTGATGGAAGCTTTGTGCAATTTCTGAAACTGCAAAACTCATACAATAATGAGGAACTGTACCACAAATAGGAAAGAATTTATTGTCACCATTCATCTTCTGAAGAACTTGTCCAAAGTTTGCCACCTTTAAAACTGAGTTCAGTTCTACTGGTACTGTATAAGAAGCAGTAGATTTTGGAGGCTGGTCTTAGAGAAAATCTCTATTATTTTGGATACACAGTAAAATCTGTTTTATACATAACCTTAAATATACAACTGAAAACCAGCAACCTGCTGTAGCAAGCTTAATCAAGTGGTTCTGAACGAGGCAAGTATGACAGGCTTCATTGCAACATCCAGGATTACTGTAAATCTTACAACCATCACCTTACTGGATGTACACATGCTATCACTGGACATCTGAGTAATCAGATCACAGTCTACACCCAGCAAATTTTCAGTAATTAACCCTATCAGAAGTAAATGGCACAGTCTATTCTGGAAGATGGCCAGGTCCATTACACATACAGAGGTAGACAACTTACCTGATATGGTATTGGAAGGAGCTCTTTACTAGCTGCAGGTAGTACTGCCATTAACTGCTCAAATGGCATGAATGGTGTACCAAGGTCAAACTGCAAGGTCATGTCCTTGAAATTCTTCACGTCACTCATGTATGGTGCATAGTGATGTTGATAAAACCTGAAAGTTTAAAACCATACAGAAGATATATGTTAATGAAATATTTAAAGGAGCCAAGCAGTACTACCACGATGATCGCACATTGATATCAGACATTTTTGGGATATATTACCATTAATTACATGAAGCAGACCGGTCTAATTGTAACTGCATGCAAAAAAAATAATGTACAAAGCAAAACTCTCACCAGCTCCAAGAAGGTACTCCCTCATAGTAGTACAGCAAAATCCACTGTATCCCCTTCACATAGCCTTCTGCTTGATCTTTCAACACTTCCCTACATGAAAATAAACAAGTGGTTGTACTGCATATTGAGGTTTTTGCACAAAAAAAATTCAACAAAAGACAAACATTTTGCAATTTGTTAGCAGACAAGACTTATTCACAATTTTTATATATGTCACTAAAATGATGCAATCGGAAAATTGAGAGATAAAATTCATCCTGACGATGCAAGTGGTAAACCAAATGGAAAACCTTTGGTTCACTCAATTGCTGTTGTCAAATGTAAACGTCTGAGCAAAGTCAGTTATTTATCATGCAAACAACACACTTACGGAGTAACTTTTTCATATTCCAGTTTAGTCATGTAGTAGTTGCGCTTATGTTGTCTGAATTCATCGCCGAGAGTATCTTCATCAGAGTCGTCTGATATATCTTCCGAGACCTCTTCTGTAATATAATAATGTTTTTATATACCTTATGTCAATTCTGGCAAACATTACAGTGAAATAGTGATCTGGACGCATGAAAAAAAGTTCTTATCATGTTAACTGCTTGAAAAAATAGATTTTATCATGTTAACTGCATGAAGAAGTAGTTCCAATCATAGTAATGTCATGAAAAAAATAGTTCCAGATATGACAAAAAAATGGAGTTGCTATCACATGTGACAAGGAAATTGTTTACAGACAGAAAGAGAATGGAAGGCAACAGCCAAGAAGAAAGTACCTTAATTTTACAGAGATATTAGGTTATATTCGGAAGAATACAACAAATATATCAAAGCTAGACGAGAATACCAAATCATGATTCAAGTATCTATTTTTTTATTTTATTCAAAGTTCTTTTGCTCATACCCCTGCTATATTAGTTACTCAAAGGAATTTTTACTTTAAATTTACTGACTAAAAAACAAACACTGCAGATTATGATCTCACTGTTCTCAAACGGCTACAAGGGTAAACGACCCGTAAGTAATGTCCTATTATGACCATTACCTGGGGATTCAACTACGGGGGGATCAATAAGCTCAGTTCCCAGTTCTTCAGTGTCTAACATATTGTCATCCCAAGCCTCAAGCAGAGCAAACTGGTTACGAAGCTGTTTATTTGTGTTTCTCACTGTCTTTGACTGAAACAGACAGATAGAAAGGAATAATAAAGAATAAACAACAGTATTATAAATTTCCTCAAAGACTACAAGTACTTAGTGTGAACTGTATGAACATGAACAGAGAGAGAGCTACAGGTTTCCAAGCAACTAAACTGAGTACTATATCTGGATTCAGGCTGTTATATGGATAGGCTATTAAAGAGCAGAATATAAAGTCAAGTCAGGTTAACTTTCCACTACAAGAAAATATTTTCATGTATTCTCTTTCTGGCAACACTTTCTAATTAGATTGTTTATAGTCCTGCCGACCCTAGGATTTCTCCCTGGGTTAACCTGCCAAGACCCCTTGCAACACTTTAGTATTACTTTTAACATCTCACTTATAACTTACACTGGTTCACACTATATTATGGTTCCAAAATAAAGTCAAACCATCAAAATTCATTACACATAAATTTACATGGATTTCAATGCAAAATTCTTCCATGAATGTAAGATCTCATCAAATCACCATCCGACATCAACATCTATTTAGATAAATAAAATCCACAAACTGAATTACCAATGAATTTTCAGTTTTTCAGAAATATGTCCACAAATTTACATACTTTCATAGTACAATGTACATTAAAACTACTATAAGCTTTAATGACTACATGTACATCCCAGCTTAAATAATCAAACTAGTATACACCAAATTCAAAATTTCCTTCCTTGCATTTGAGCTCAACAATACCCATATTAATACAACATGAACTTACCTGATTTTTGGAGAATTTTCTTGCAGCAGACAAAAGTTCCGCCTGGTCAGCAGAAGCCTCTGATTTCTTGGATTCCAACCATTTCAGATCACCAGCTTGCTCCGAGAAAGTGTCAAAATCAAACTGTAATAAACAAATAAGTGTGTATAACAACTAATTGTACTTATAAATGAACAAGCAAACTACAAAGTATTTTATGGAAATGCTTGAATTTCCTTTAAATATGATGCGACACAAGGCACTATTTTGAACACTTCAATGCTGACGAAATAAGTTTTAGTGTCTTACCTAACCATTAGTTTCAAAAGTAAGTTTCTAATGCATTCAATAAAAGTCACAACTCCACAGGCCGCTTGACTTACATAAAATCAGATTTGATTTATATGAAAAAAAAGGTATTTTAGTGTAAGATTTAGAAGTTTCTTTTACCTTTGACAATGCTTCAAGGTAGAGTTCAAATCTCTCAAGATTTAAATACCCGCCATTGTTGATGTAGCCTGCAATTAAGACAATGAAGAATAACTTTATGAGGGCTTTCTTAGGATTGTGATATGAATAGTTCATGGGTAAAAATTAAGTGTACTCAAAGACAATAAGTTTCTACAATATTTAAAAGTCACTACATATTTGATTATTAAGCAAGATTAAAATAAGAAAGAACTTGAGGCTATATCCCTCACATATATACCTTTCACAAGGATAAAATTAAAAATAGGTTTGTTTGCTGTCTCCTGACCGACCTGCTGAAAATGCTGCTCTAAGAATTTATATTGGACTACTCCAGTCCCATTTTCTTTTCAAAAAAAAAAAAAAAAAATTTTTTATCACGTCTACATGGAAATTTGAGGACTAGACAAATGAAGATGATAGTTTAAAATTGAATGTTTCATTCTTATTCATTAATTCATCATAAAGAGATTTGTATTATTTTTACATAAGAAGTATTCTGTAAGAAACTATCACATAAAGTACTGTTGAATTTTTTCAACTCATGATAAAAAAAAAATTACCTACCTACCTACCCAACTTCAAAAAGTAGGGTTCGGAGACAGCAAACAAAGACTTTTTTTAATGTGGCCTAATGCCCAGGGCCCTCACTCTACTTTGGGGGAAGGGGTCCGCAGTCCCCAGGTGGGGGAATTTTCGCGTCGTTTTTGCCAAAAGGGGGATTTTGCCTTAAATGAATAATCTATTATGATAAGAAATATGAACATATAAAATTTTCATTAAAGCCATGTCTGAGTTTCAACATAGAAGTGCAATTATTGACATTGGAAAACAAGAACAGAAATGCAGGGCTTTTTTCCTGAAAATTGGGAAAGGGCCCAGGCTTTCTCAAATTGGGAAATTTATTAATAAACTTTCTTAACACTTGAGTGCTTTTTGTTTGTAATTGTGCTTATTGGGTCCACCATCCTCTAAAGAGGCTATAATCGGTACGACCCGCACTAGAGTGCTCCCCCTGTTGCAGTAATTAAATACTACTGGCAAAATGTGAAGAGTTTCTGTGGCTTTAAAGAAATGTGCTCGAGTCTTATCCCCTAAGATATTTTTTTTGCAATAATTTATAGATTAAACTAAACAAGCATCCCCCCACAACTACCCCTCTACAATTCTTGAATTTGGTAAACAGCTCAAGGATGATAAACTGTAACATTTGTAAATGTTTTCATGCAATTATTGTGGTTTGTCACGTATTTTCATGACCCTGCTAATTAACGATTTTCGGGAATATTTGGTCCTTTTTTCGGCGATTTTAGAGAATTTAAATGAAACAAATGGTTTCTGAATGTCCTAAAACGCTTAACAGATCAAGGATAATAAATTATACCTTTTTTACAAGTTTTTAGGTAATTATTTTTGTTTGTCACGTTTTTCCCGATTTTCGGAAATATTTGCCGATTTTTTTGGCAAATTTAAGATATTTCAAAAGCTTAAAACGGATATCGAATGTATTTACATTAATCTACATATATACTGAACTTTATCAGACACCATTTTTGGGAATTTTCGTTTCTTCAGTGGTTACAGCTGATTGAGGGCCCTGAATGCCTTATGTAAGTAGTTTTTGACCATCATGGTAAAACACTGATTT
>JAUMHA010393807.1:0-11665 GCA_032359765.1 Saxidomus gigantea
ACATACTCTTTTCATGGTTGCCACTTTTCAGCGCCGAGTAAAGAGAACAATAGTACTGTGTGTACTGTAAAAGCATTTGTTATACTACACAAAATGAAGAGTTGATTTTGTCACTAAAATAAGATAATTTCAAATCAGTATTTTAATGGCGTCGCTATGTTAAAAGTCGTTTCAGTATCCAATTGTACTTAGTCTATAATTTGTATACATGTCTACATGAATATAAAAAGTTTTAAGTCTAGAAAAAGCCTTTAGTAAATACCTGTGTAAGATGTTTCTAATATCGTATGACGATTGTTGTACAGATCAATATTTTCAAATTACGGCAAAACATTTATAATACATTATACATTTTGAAAAGCCTGAACTTTTTCATGCTAAATGCATAAAAATTTACATATATAACTAATAAAACAATGTTAAGTTTTGAAGAATAATGACATTGCTGGAGTCAATAAATGTGTCATTTGCTGTTGGTAGGTTTTACTGCCTTAGACAAAATGTAAAGTCGCTTAAAACATTATCTGCATGACGCCATTAAATATTGTCATTTTTGAAAGAGCAAAACAAACCAAGACCTCTTGACGGAAAGACGTTGCAAATACGGATAATTCAGCTATAGTATATACCATTTAAAACCTTTTAAATGGATAGAAAACTACTTTAAATGTCTTAAGTTGCAGGAATAGTAAATAAATACTTGTAGATGAGCAAATATGTTGTAATGTATTTAAATGACACCAGATGCGATGAGTATGTCAGATGTTAAATGTTTGGAAAAACTAGAGTTGTCGTGACCATCTGCTTTCTGGGCTATTCGAAATTTCAAAAACATGGACTATCTTAACATAGATTCGTTGACTTTTGTTGAAAGTGCAATGAATATAAAGCTAGTTGCAATGGGTCTTCGTGCTATCCACACCACCTACCTATCAAAATGAGTTCAATGCATTATACTGCTCGTCTGAATAAATATATCGAGGGTTGGAACGTTATGATCTGATCTTGACTTACTGTGTCTTGTAATTACTTCAATGTTACATTTAAACCATGGAAGTTGGTTGCACAGCTATTTTAAAAGTTTGTTAAAATATTCGACAGGATTCTACCAAGACAAGGTCTTCTGTCCCAGTGATTGCCACTTTTCTCTATTATCACTCCTGCATTTCAAGTTATTATTAATTCACTACTCGCACATGTGGTTTTTAGTTTAAAGCATTATGTATATTTGTTTCAGTTAGGCCTTATATTAGCACAATTAAATCTGCACACGAATTTCCGACCCTGATGCCTGCTAAGGGACTTAATTATATGACACTACCTATGTAGACAATACAAACCAGCAATGAAAGTGTACTAAAATAAGTTCGCCTTGGTAACGATTCTCTGGTTGGAATCAGTAGTTGAATACGAAGCTATTTTTGTGTTGTTAACGCTACATGCACAAACGAAACGTCTTAAAATAGTAAACCTTACCAGAAAGCAAATATATTTGCTACACAATTGCTGCAAACATTCCTTTCCGACACCATATCTTCAATTATAATTGATAGATCTAATAGAAGCTAGAAGCAAGCTTGCTGTTCATAACGCATTATTAAACTCGACTGTGTCTATCAGAAAAAAAGGTAGATTCTTGAACGATCTCT
The DNA here is from genome assembly GCA_032359765.1 of Saxidomus gigantea. Classification (NCBI taxonomy): domain Eukaryota; kingdom Metazoa; phylum Mollusca; class Bivalvia; order Venerida; family Veneridae; genus Saxidomus; species Saxidomus gigantea. The sequence continues at coordinate 1,650 of JAUMHA010393807.1, forward strand.
AATACGTGAGAAGCAATCCGTCTGTAGCTGAACAGGCGCAAGTTTGATATAAAGCAGGAAAATGAAACAGTTGAAATTTAAATTAAGTTACTCTCAAAATATAACTGTACAATGATTTAGCGTACTCGTAACGTTGGTTTGTTTGTACTGGGTAGCTTAACTTCAACGATACCCATGGGTACGCCTTCAGACTTATTACACAAAACTGTTTTGAAGACTTCAATTTAATTGTTTCTGTCTTAGGCATCTTTCGTTACCCTACATTTACGTTGAATTAATGTACTTAATTCTCGGCCGTGGCAACTAGAGATATACGGTAATTTTCCTTTCTTTTAAACCAAATAATACTTTGCGAACAAAGAAAACTGCAAAAAATATAAAGTTTCTTTAAATATATCATGTGTCTCGTTTATCCAACGTGGTTCGAATCCGCCATTAAATGGATGAGTGGCCCCTATGGTGTTAAAATGTGTGTTCACACATCAACAGACTCGCAAACAAAGAAGGTAAGAGATATGCTAAGATTCAGTTTGATGCACACTTTTAGAAATATGTCATTTATAAATCCTAACTAATTCAAGACTGTTTTGAAATTTGCGAGCCATTGTTCCCATATTAAGCAGTAGAGTGATTGATGAACTCGAATAATTTACAAATAATGTTTATATAATGTAGTTGATGGGTATATTCATGCGCCAACTCTTGCAATTTCGTCATAGGAAAGTTTCTCTAAAGGAATGGATCTATTTCAATGGAATGCCCACCGACACACAACGTCAGTTCTGGCTTCTGACTGCCTAATAGTAGACTACCGAATGTCATGTGACACACGTAGAAAGACTTAGCTTTAAACGTGCACCGCAATATGTTAACCTAGTCAAAGACTTCCGAAACTCCTTAGGATTTTGTTTCGCCTAAAATTTAAGATATTCTAATCTTTTAAATGAAACAAGCGAAGAAATAATGTTTTGAAAAAAACACACCTTATTCCAAACAAATGTAAGTGCCACAAAATTACCGGAAACATTCTTTTTTGACACCATGTCTTGAATTTTGTAAGATGATAAAAGCTAAAAGCGATCTCTCTGTTCCAATCACAATATTTCTCGATTACATTTTCCATCAAAATAAGGCAGATTTCTGAGCTAAAAATAATACGCAGGAAGCGATCCGTCGCCAGGAAAACAGACATAATGTTCGATTCAATATAGCAACTTGAAACTATGTAGCACCTTCCAGACAAAGGAATGTTCGTATTAAAATTGAAGTATACTCTGAAATTCTCAATAATTTATCTACATCAACAAGGATACCCATCGGAGTATTTACGTATTAAATGATCATTCACAGAAGAGGTTCAATATAAAAGCAGACTAAATATTATAATTTAATTAATTGTATTTTAACGGTATCAGTCCAAAGTCTATGGTTACTAGAAATGTTAACCAGTTCATAAGACACCAGTTCACAACTTCACCTGTGTTCTTGTTCCTTTGATAATGGTCTAGATAATGGTGCTATTGCCGACTGACAAACACACAAACTTTACCTTAACACAATTGCTACTACAACCTGTTTCTAGATCTTTTATATGAAGATTTAAAAATCAATATTTTGAAAACCTAGAATCTTTGCAATAATACCAGTTTAAGATGTTTGAAAATGTTGCCATGACAACACGCTATGTAGATATCGCTATGGAAAAAGACAAGCAAGTGATAACTCACTAGTTATTAACTAACGTACATATATATAATGACATGTGGAAATATATATGCAGAACAAAGCTTGGATGTACATTTCTTTCTAATATGGCTACGGTATATTTCTATAGTCACTCAGAGGTGATTTAACATTATTAAAGCATTCAGAAAATCGATTGTCTACGTTGTTTGGTTCTAAATCTGACATTCTGTACTTTTTATTGTAAATGATTAAACTGAATATCATTTAAGAATGGTGTCTTAAATAGTGGTCCGAAATAGGGGAAGAGCCACTATGTATGCCCTTTAACACATTACTGCCGAACTAGAAGAGATCCGTAGTAGTTATGACAGTTTTCATTAATTCGGTTTGTAAGTATGGCGTGGTGTGCTTCATCCAAATTGAAGCATTTCCCATCGGTAATGTGCCTGCAAAATAATTCACTTGGGCTTCGCCCTCGTGAATTATTCCGCCCGGGAAACCACTTCCGTGGAATGCTTTAATTTCGAAGCACTGCAAGACATAGATCATTTATTAAATAAAACGGCAGAAATGGGCACGGATCTTTATAAATCACGTTTGCAGATTTTTTATAGATACCATTGATAACGCTGTATTCATATTTCCTTAAATAATGACCAATATTTAAAATCACTACAATGCGACAACAAAATATCTAAATATAGGCGATATGATCTTTCTCTTAAAACTAATTTTTATGTTGTTGCTAATGGGAACTTCGATATTCAGGCAGAGATATATCAGTTAAGATCTAGATTATAAGACTGTATAAGTGTCTTGCCTGAAAGAAATGTATATACGATGTTTCTCCGAAAAGAAATGCTGATGTAGGAAAACGCAATACTGACACAGAGATAACTCATTCGAGGTGTACTTCTTTTACACAGTCTAAATCTCTTGCCTGGCAGATTTGTATGTGTAGGGGAAATTTGGGCAACTGAGTCCTAAAGCACTCTGGTGCTTATTTCTAACAAACACATCGCAGTAGTTTGTAATTGTTATTATTTCGAAAAGGAAGCACATGTTAACATTACATTTAGGATAAAATACCCAAAACAACATTGATAATTTCAGAAAAGCTTATGCGATGATTTATGCGAAATGGCTCAGCTATCAAACAGTGTAACATGTCGTTCTGAACAAGTAAATAGCAAAACAGTTTATAGTCAGAAAATATTTACATTTTAATCGGTAAGGTGCTCAGTTACACAGGTGGCCCAGTTACCCTTATTTATCCTATATTATGTTTCTCTTAAACCATAGCTTGACATTTCTGCTAAAGGAAGAAACAATATTCAAGCAGAGATAAATCAGTTAAGGTGTACTTTTGTTAGACTTTTTCAATGTCTTGCCCTAAAGAATTTTATCAAGAAGATTTTAGAATTCCCTAGACTGAAAATAGAATACTACTAAAGACATACCCGAGGCCATTGTTTCAATTGAAAATTTGGATTGAAAATCGAAGAACTAATTTGTATGAAATTAAACTAGTAAAGTCAGGTTTGAAATTTTGAAGTGTTAGTCGTTTTGCCTGTTATTTCCTGCAAACTCGAACATACTTTTGTATATATCATTGAATTTAGATAAAAGGGAATTAAGGACTTTCAAGCTGTTAGCCCTCAGAATCTCGTGAAAAAGAAGGTTCTTCGAACTGTCTGACTGTCCGTCTTGGAAACATAAATAACGTTGATTAAATGCAATCAAGAAATGAAAGTGCTTAAGAATTCTATTTTTAGGAAAACAAACATGACACGCGTTTGTGTACTGTGCTGTCAGAACACATTTTCTAGTAATTGTGTAACAGAAAGATAGCTGTATCAGAATGATTGATTAACTCATGTTTTAAAGATAATCCTCTGGATTATTTTGACTGGGTAAACATGCATCCGCAATCGTACATTATTTTTCCCAATACGGACGGCTAGATTCCAGTCGATTTATCGGACAAATTGAGATATATTTAGTGTGTTAGATATAATAATAAACCCGATAGAATCATTTAATCATTTTCAGACGTTTATACTTTATTTTTTGTTTTAAAATTCCGGCGAGTAGTTTAGTCAATATCTTAGTTTAAAAGGTTATATTTCTTTCGATTTCCCAAAAGAGCAAAGATCAAGTCAGTCGTAAGTCACTGAATGAATAGATCAAATGGAAAACTGCGTTGAATTAGCATGAAATTAGTATATATATTCAATAAACATTCTCATATTCTTGTTTTAAAAACAGTAAATTGTATGTTAACCCCTCAATAAAGGTTGCTTCAAAATAGAGCACACGTTGGTTTTAACTTCTACAGCTGTAATGAATAATGATTAGTTTCCATTTGCCCAAATTATTGAAATGTCGTGCATTAAATATTTAAGGGACTTTTATATCTAAATTGATAGGTATAACTTTTAAGTTTTTAAACGGTTTAAACTAGGATTAATCTTCTTCTTTGAAATTGTAGTGAAGTGTATTAAGTTTCACAGGGTAAATATTCACTTGCACTAAAATTACTTAAATAAGAAATACAAAAGTGACGGTTTTGCTCAACATTTAGGCACTGTGTTTTCATTTTTATGCCTATACATTTTACATCTTAGAATACAAAGGGAAAATTCACCTTAAAATAGTATAGCTGTTAATTTTCTTAATCACACATTTTTCCAAGTTTTGAATTAACAGAAACCTTCACCTATTAATGAATTTGTCATCACAGTACTTTTATACTGATTAAAACCCTTTACGACCTTGTTACAATGAATTTCAAAAGAAAGATTTACTGGCTATAAGTTTGTACTTTATCTTTTGAAAATGGAGAAATCTAAAATACTTATTTGAAGGTATGACTTGAATGCATTGTTAAAATATCTCTAAAATAGAATTGCAAAGATACTGAAGGTAAGGAAGACATGTAAATTCCTCTAGTAAAGCCACGATTGCGCAATTCTGGTGTTACAGTAATCTATTATTGGTATCGATAGCTGATCCATCAACTGATGTGAAAATTGTTCTATACGAAAGGTCAAAAGCAAGTACCGGTTCCAAATTTGGATGAGAAATGAAAAAAATGTTCAGATAGCACGTTACTTTGTCTGACAGTGTGTGGTAAGTCTGTAGCAAATACTGACAGACGAACTCTAGGCATTTGTGACTACCACGTCTTCAGCATAAATAATACCCATAGACTTACGTCATCATGGGAAATCATCTTTAACATCTCACGAAATCGATATTGTGTAATGAATTGTGGTTCATTTTTCTAATCGTTGGCAAATTTCAAGTGATTGGATTATGAAGATTTAGTTTTAAATGTTTTGGAATTATAACACGTGGTGCAATACATTTTAAACAAGTCAAACATTTGATTTTCTTGGTTATAATTTTCTGGATGATATGCATCATGTAGTTGCTTGACTAACTTTGTTTGGCGTAAGAAAATACGCATAACTTAATAAAAATTATATTAATCTTATTTATATATCACCCCTCATTTGAATGCAGTTCTTCCAGCGATGCTCCATTTTAATCATCCCACACAGAGAGCAGTTTGTCTTTCTTACCCACCAAAAAGACGTACGTTATTATCACTGTGAAAATTCATCCCATGCAGTTCAGATTTAATAAGAGGTAAAATCAGAAGGTGTTAAATCAGGTAGATATTGGTATGTGCCGAATTACATTATCCTGAATCAAACAGATACCTGCTCTGAGTTTTCCTCTATGTTTCCTTTAATGTTCTCGTTTAGCTCTCGTTATTCATTTCATTAGTTCTGTCCAGCAATTATGTGAGCTACCCTAAGGTAATCCAATACGAGTTAATTTGCAATCAAAGAAAACTGATCACGTAGCCATGCCCGATGATGTCGTTTGCTTGAACATATTTGGTGAACATAAATGTTTATACTGCTTCCGTTGACCGTCTGAATTTGGATCAATGTAATACACCCATGTCTGATCTTGGTTAACAATTCTCCGAGTTTTCCGGGGTTTACTTAGAACGTGACAAAAGCTATCTTGAAGTATTCAGCCTAGTCAATATCAGGTCTAACATTAACATTCTCGGAACTGATCTTGCCGAAAGTTAGTTCATATGAAGGACATCGGACAAATGAATTGGACGGAACCAAAATGTATTCCAAAAACATATGGTCAGTCTTCGAGCAGTCATTACCACAAGATGTACATCATCTTTAGGATGACCCTGTATCATCTAAAGTGCTGACTCCACGCTTTAATCCATCAGTCTAATTATTTACAGTTGCATATGAAGAACAGTCATCACCCAGTTTATTGTCCATGTCATCTTTCTTTGGTGATATATGCAGATACTTGATCGCTATCTCCTCTGACTTCTGTATTTTACCAAAAGCTTACAGTAAAGATATCGGCTCAAACCTTAACCCTGACTCACGATTGTGAAAATAAAAACTGTGCAATTCCTGTGTTTGTGATACACCAAAGTCGTTCAGTTTTTTCATTAACACGATTTGATATTTTTCGTTTTTACATACATGACAGGTGCTTTAGACTTAAGATTGAAACCATGCACTATTTGTTGTCTTTTTCCAGGAGTAATATGCCATAATATACACAAAGAAAAAAGTTAAGCACCCCCTGGAATTTTTAGAGTGACTGATATAACGAAGCTTTATCATAAAAAATACTGTCAAATTGAGCTAGGGAAGAGGAATGTAATCCGTGACAGCAGCCCTATGGCAAACATAATACGGCAAAACTAATATAATGTTAGGCTTCTCGGGTGATATTGTTAAACAATAATCTGGTGCCGTTTTATCCGAAATCAAAAACACATTTAAGTATGGAACTGTATAGGTCATAGGAAGATTTAAGGGGCAGAATTAGAGTAAAAATGCAATTTTGAGTCTTCAGATGACATCCGTACATCATACGTTCAGCAGCAGAATAAACCTTCACTGTGCCTGGGTGACCACCCATACCCTGACTATTCTGCTTCAGATGAAACTCGGATCTTTTTAGAGACAATCTACTTTCACTTGCAGTGAAAAACTGTTTGCAGCTCGCGCAGAGGGTTGCTGATATGATTTACAACATTTTTCCTTCGTATATTATAAGGTGATTTTATGATACAATTATTTGAAGTCAATATATGATTTCCAGGGGGTGCTTCACTTTTTTCTAGGTGTATATTATATCCAAGGATAAACGCCATTGTATTGTAATGTATAGATGTCTGGATTGTTTTACATATACCTTATCAAAACTGCTCACACTTATGTCCATTGTCTATTTTGAGGATCGTTATCAAAATATACCCACAGCAAATGTTATTTGAACTCAACCACCGTGTCAAACGCTTAAACACGGTAACCATCATGTCGCAACCAATGTCGAAAAAAGTAGTTTGTAACTACACCTGAATTTCTGGGTTTAGCCGAAAAAGCTGACTTTCACAGCCTTCTGTTAAACATATAAAATATGAGGATCATAATTCGAAAGTCCGTAATCTGAAACAATCAAACAATCATTTGCAGGAACTACATGTACAGTTAGTCGAAAACATCTGAAAACTTCGAATTTTGACCAAAATCAAATTTAACCAGTATGCTATGAATATATATAAAGATCGCAACAATCATTGAAATGCAATCACCATTTCTGACGATCTAAGTTAATTGCGACTTAATGTTTATATTATGCAATTACAACCACAGTGGAGTCGCCATTATATTTCGTTAATGCATGACGTCAAAGAACTAGAAACACTAGAATGATGTTTATAGCATTTAAGCGATCCCATTAAGTTCCATAGAATGTAACGCACAATGAGATCTTTTGATTTCAGACAAACGAAAGGCGGCTTAATATGGTTCTATGAATGTGTTCTACTCCCATGAGTATATGTTTTAGGAGAGCTACGTCCAACAGAAACAAATACTGCGTGATTGATTTCGGTTAGTATCTTCAAATGAGCAAACACATTACGTTAGAAACTACTGAACATGAGCAATAACTCTCGATACTGTCATCATGTCTTAGAAACTCCATTTGCGCATTTTGGGTGGTTTACATAAAAGAAAGTGTGTTGTGAATTTTATCAAGGCCTGAAGTAAATGACAGCTTTTATTCCCGTCTCTTTTACTGGACGTAAACAATTACCAAGCTTAAAATAAGACGACTCATTCAAAGATGCAACCACCCCAGCGCTTTCCGTAATAGATTTTCGCCTTCTATCGCAATTTCACACGTAACATATCGTATAACATGAGCACCCTGTTTAAGTCATAGCCAAATTTTTTATCGTTGATAAAGGGTGTATAATGTATGGCTTACTTGTGCTATTTTATATATTAGTCAGCTTAATATTTTGCACGTTTCCAATTTATAAATTATAGGAATTTCAATGTTTTCGTAACTGATTGCATGTCTAGAATATTACGCTGTTTAAATTACTCCATACTTGAGTATTGGATAAAGCAGCAGGACGAATAAAGATGGAAAATATATCAAAAAAGATCTACTAGTAATTGTTAGTAATTTAAATTGAAAAGCAATTCCACTCGTACGATTAGCATTGTGACATTGGTCCTTAACATCTTGTACACTTGAAAGAGTTTTCACCTAACCAAACGAAACCTCAGACATTGAGCTTTAACGTAAAGCCCCTTGTTACGAAAAGTACTTCTCCGTAATTCTTCTCCTGTTGTTAATGTGTATAGACTGAGAAGCAAATGGTCATCTCTCAATATCTATTTGGCATCTCTTAAGACGACATGTTCAGACGGCTTATAATAAGCTGAATATAGCCTGAAGGTCAATTGTGCGCACAGCTGTAGTTATTTTTGTTGCATTTCCAAGAAGACATTTCAGATTGCCTTACCTAAAATATAAATCTTAAAGTCATTCTTCTATGCGAACTTGAATTGTTTGTAAACTGTTTGTATGGAGGACTATTTATAGAGTCAAGCGAATCAAGATATGTCGCATTTCTGCCTCTTAATGGAGATATCTTAGGATTTCAGTATTCTATAAAGATTCAAGGTTTTGTTGTCATTTAATTAATGAAACAATAACAATAAATGCGGATATTGCGTGCAGGATCGTTTGCTTGTATTTGTCTCCAAATATTGTTGTGGAATTGAAGGGGGATATTAAAGGATAGGTCTATTGTATGACATTTATCGAAATAGAAATGCTTTACCGTTTTGTCTTTTTAGTTTTTCTATACTAGTATAAATATCTACTATCTATAAACGCACAATAACCGAGGTTTGGGAGCGATACTAAGATCTATTTCTCCGAATCTGAGCGGTTTAGAATTCGGTTCTGTAAATTGTGTCGATAAGATGAAAACTTTCCTCAAATAGCAGAAACATCAATTAAGGCATTAAGGAGATACGGAGCGGACACAAAATATAAGGCTTGAACCTTTAACCTCAAGTTGTGACATTGATTCTTTGGCAGTGAAATTGCACGTTGTATTGTTGAGGTACACATTTGACCCAAGAATGAATTCAAGTAAGCAGAAACTACAGAATGCTAAATTGCACACATATTCTAACTTTGATGTTTACTGGATATGTCCAGAGAGAAGGATGGACAGAGAAAATTCCAATATCACCATCCCGTGTTTTGGTGGAAGATAACACACACAAATAAATTGTTTTGTTTCACTGAAATACTAGACGTTATTTCACAGAGAGAAATATTCGTGACGTTATAACATAAAATGCAAATTACAGAAAACCATTTGAATGTTTAAAAGCAGTATCATCGATAAACTGTTTGAAATGATTTTCTAATCACACTATGCTCATTAGTCGCAACTGAAAATGGAAATCGACTAAATTACTGGTCTTTACTACGATTTCATGAGAATCCATTGAAGAGGTTTTTTTTTTATTATTTTTTATTTAAAAAAAAAAAAAAAAAAAAAATCCATTGATTCAGAAGAGGTTTAAATAATAATGCAAATACATTTTTCAGAATTATGTATTTTATTTTTCTATGCTTCTAATTTATCTGGCAGAGGGAAAGGTAAGTGCAATGATAAAAATACATGTATGTGATATCTTAATGCTAACGCTGGCACTAAAAAGTTAAATTTATTCTATTACTGGAATGACCTCAAACCGAAATGAAGAATTTTCTATGAGGGGGCAACTTTAAAGAAGTCACACTGTTATTTCTTCAACATTGTTTACAGTCTAAAAGCAGTTGAACTATAACACAGTATTTTTATTGAATTAATATGACAATGAAATGTTTATATTTTACTGTAACTTACAACACCACAATAGGTTAACCAATTACTTACAAAACAT
>JAUMHA010393829.1:0-11664 GCA_032359765.1 Saxidomus gigantea
CCACATCACCTTCAGTGATAGGTCTAGTTTAAGAGTTGATTGTCTTATCGACAGAACAAGACCTTCAGTCACTTTAATAAAGAAGCAAAGGCTGCTAATTGCTACTTATAAAAGGGAGTGGCAGTCTTGTTGCACAAAAGGGACATAACAGTGCCATAACTGCCTTCACAACAAGTTTTCAATATTAAACTGTTAACATGCTGCATCCGCAAATATTGAAACTGACATGATTTTTCGTAACTTTTCAGGTGCGTGATTTATTTTCAACAGCCAGAGAGAACGCACCGTGTATTCTATTTATAGATGAAATTGATGCTGTAGGAAGAAAGAGAGGACGAGATTTTGCCAGCAACTCAGAGCAGGAGAGCACGCTGAATCAGCTCCTTGTAGAGATGGATGGTAAGAGCAAATACCGTATTTACTCCAATAAAACACTGTACCAGCTTATTTTATAAAATGGATTTGCCCATCCATAAGGACAGAATTATTTGCCATATGTGGGGTTTAAATGAAACATCCCATTTTTAGCTTGCCTGATTTTGAGTTACTGTCATCACCTGTGTGTCATTGAGTTTGGTGTTGCAACTCGATAAAGTTTTGTATTAGGTCCTATTTTGTAAGGATCTATCAAAGGTATGGCTTTGAAAGTAGGAACTATAATGTAAGGCATGTAACAGAATTCTGTATACGTAGTGCATCAATTAAGGCCCATTTTGACTGATTGTTTAGTATGACTTGGTGTAATTGATAGATCACAATTCAGCTAATATAGCAATTTTCTGGGGATTTATGATACATTCTAACATGACTCACAATTTTGTCTCTTAATACAAGGAATAGAAATTTTTTGTTTTACTATGCAGTAAACAACACACAAACCGATTTGTCGTAAAAAATGACGTCATATTGTTCTGTGTCACACTGTGACATTGAATAAACATCTGCTTAGGAAATAACGCTTTACAGTTATTCACCGTTTGTAATATCCTGTCATGGTTGAATCAAAATAACATCCTTTTCAGCATTGTTATCGTCTAATAAACAACTCTTTGTCCTTCTGATGCAATGTTATAGACCACTCTGGTGTTTTTGGTTAATTCCTGAGCATCAGAACTCCAAATCATTTATTATTAGACGATGAACACCGCTGGAACAGATATAATTTGGTAATTTAACTTTTCTTACTTCCAGGCTTTAAAACCCAAGGTGGTGTGGTTGTGTTAGCTGCTACAAATAGAATGGACATATTAGACAAAGCTTTACTTCGGCCAGGAAGATTTGACAGGCGGATTTATGTTCCAGCCCCAGATATTAAAGGGAGGTAAGTGTTACATGCTCAACACATAAAGCAGCAATCAAGATTTGTTTCCAGTAAAGAAGGTGTTGAAAGAATGTCTCACATCTAAAACTTCATGTTAACTTAGTATGTAGTGGATAGCCAATGCATATTGAAGCAGTAGTGGAGTGGCCTTAAGGAAATTGTTCTTGATTAATAAAAAAAAAATTTTTTTTTTTTTGAATGAGTTGTTGTATTTTCCACTCTTATTAAAAATCAAAGATATTGAATGCTTGGGAATTCATATTCATTCACAGTATGTTCTAATTTGTTACTGTATGAAGTAACAAGTGTATTAAATGATGGCTTTTACGTTTTCAGGGCATCAATATTCAAAGTGCATTTAAAGAAGCTGAAAACCTCATTAGATAAAGATGATCTTTCAAGGAAGATGGCCGCACTTACACCTGGATTTTCTGGTAAGTCATCCAATTGCGGCTGTAATTGACAGTCATGGGTATGTTGCAAACATGACTGGGTGTGTGACAAAGTTGGCTGTTTCTCCCTTAGGATCGAAGCGTAGTTCCGGTCTGTTAGGTGTACTGTAAATAATTGAATACAAATAATCAAATAATTGAATACTGTTACTTGGGTAATTTTTGTTGATGAAAATTTCATGAATTTTAGAGCAGTCAGGCTTGTTCATGAGTTTAAAGTTTGCGAAAGGAGAATTCTCTATAATTAAATCTTATGTGAAATGAATATTTTGTGAGATTATTAAATTAGTGAAATGGGAAATTGGTGAAAAATAAATCTTCACAAATAATGGCAGATTTACAGTAACTGATTATACTGTAGATACTGGTGTTAAACCACATAAAAAATGTTTTGTTTTAATATCCCTGAAGAAAGTAAACAGTTTTCTTTGATGCTTACCGGTGTTGTAGTTACTACTGGTATAGAGAAGTAATTAAGTAACTGTTGACCATATTATCTCAGTAGCATTGCTAAATTTAGCTAATTTCTTGACTCACATCACTTGAAAATTGTTTGAATACAGATATTTTCTTAAAAAAATCAATGATGCTTTACAAAGCCTTAAAAGTTTTACCTTGCATCAAGATTTTTTCCTCTTACAAAAACTAAGGACATAGTGTTGATAAAACTTTCCAATCAAATGAACATCCTCGAGAGTGACTTGATAAGCTGCAAGCTTTCTTCACAATCGAGCTAAAATAAATTGGTATAAATTAAATAAACATCAACTTTTGACCTAGATACCGGAAAAAGTTATCCCCGACATCAGAAATAGAATTTTGACATCCAGTTTCACAATGTTTAGTAAACCTGAAATGAAATATTAATTAATCAATCTGACATTATTGATATGAACATAAATTAATTTATTTGTAGTAGGTCAAATGTCAAGTATGTACACCAGTACTTTACATGGTCTTTTGTATATTTTACAGGTGCTGATGTTATGAACATTTGCAATGAAGCTGCTCTCATTGCTGCCCGTGATTCAAAATCTGAGATAGAAATGGTAGACTTTGAGAGGGCCATTGATCGAGTTGTTGCAGGTAAAAGAACACTAAATGTTGTCAACTTTAAAATTAAGGATGTTGAAACCTTGTCAGCGGTCTGCCTGTCTGTCTGTCCATCTATGTGTCTCTTACTTGTACCAAAAAATTCATTGATTTTGGAGTCCTTGAATCAGGTTGAATGGTTGGATTTAGAAATAAGATATCTTATAGGGAGCAATACTTATCGTCCGGTTTCAGTAAACTACTTCAAATCTGTTTGATTACTTACTCTTACCTGGCTGACGAAAGAGATTCTGCATTTAAGGCCAGTGAAGATTATGATAAGCCTGTACGTCTGTCTGTCTCATCATGATCTGCACTGTGCCCTGTTCAGTAAGTAGAATTCAGCGAGCAACCCTTTGAACCATTAATGGTATAGACCAATTTGATGTATGGACATATCCATTTTAGAAATTCAGTGGGGTAAGACTATGGTTGTAAAACATGGCTTAAAATTTATTGACTTGTTACTCAGTCTTGATAATTGGTTAATTCTTAGGTCTAGAGAAGAAGAATAAAGTAATGGCTCCGGAAGAAAAGAAGACCATAGCTTACCATGAAGCTGGTCACGCAGTAGCATCATGGTTCCTGGAACACGCTAATCCTTTATTAAAGGTAAGGAAAGGTGTCACTGCTTCTTAGAATTATCTGATTAAGAACAATTTTTGATAGTATTGTATTAGCCTGTAACCAAATCCTTATTATACAAGTAGACAATGTATTTATTTTACAAATTATAGTCATTTTCAAAAGAATAGAAGGTCAAGGTCAGACTTAGGGGTCAAAGGTCATGAGACTATGTCTGTTTAACTCGACCACACCAGCTCAAGTGCATAGTCAATATATCTTGGTTCACTGTATTGAAACTGCATCTCCATAAACCTTTAAAGGATTTTTTGAAAATTTCCGACAAAGGTTCCTCTCAGCAGGACAACAAAGGTCATGATCACACTAAGAGGTCAATGAAAATAGCAATATTTTGTCCTATGTAACTCCTAAACTGCTCACCAGATTTCAAAATGATGTAGCACAAATGTTTGCTATACCGGGGTTTACATAGTACGATGGAAAGCCCCTTTCTTGTGACTGGCTTTCTTTTGACATTGCATATGTAGGAGTATTTTAATTTTATTCAGCGATAATTTTAATTGAATACATGTATGTAAGGGTTTAATTGTATTATTGGATTCATTTTTTCTGATTCCTTTTACCACATGTAACAAGCTTTATCCGATTATTACACAAAGGTATTAAATCTCGAATGTGTATAAAGTACAAATATAGAAGTTAACGTGACTGTTGTACATTTCAGGTGTCTATTATACCAGTGGGTGAGGCTCTAGGATATGCTATGTACCTTCCAAAAGAAAATGTCCTATATACACAGCAACAAGTAAGTGTAATATCTTATTAAGTTTGTTGTAAGAATCAGCAATATCTTTATATTTCTAAGGTAGGTTGGTAGGGGCAAATTTTTGGCAGGGTGGTAGGGACTTTTCTGAGATTGGGGCATGTCTAGGGCTTTGGTTAAGGGAATGTCTATGGCAGGATGGTAGGGGTGTGACTAAGGTAGGGTGGAAGGGCATGTCTAAGGCATGGGGTTAAGGGTATGTCTTAGTGAGGGTGGTAGGGTGTGTTAAAGACAGGGTGGAAGGGGTGTGTAACTTTAAAAAAAAATAATTTGAATACAAAACTTGTTCAAATCAGTTATAAAAAATTCTCAGGATATGGGTGAATACTTACATTTATTTCATGACATACATTGATGACTCGTGGTTTATTTTGTAGATTGAAGACCACATGTGTGTGGCGCTTGGCGGCAGAGTTTCGGAGGAGATTTTCTTCAAAAAGGTTACAACAGGTGCCCATGATGATCTCAGGAAAGTCACACAAAGTGCTTATGCACAGGTAAGCAGTGGTTGAGTGGTTAACTCTCTGGACTACCAATCAGGAGGTTCCTTGTTTGAATCCCGGCCGAAAATTAATGGAAAAATAATTTTAACTCTGCTTTGTTTCCTTTTGAATGATCCCTCTTTATCATGTGAAATTATACTTGTAGGGAACATAGCTCAAAAACATTTCAACAGATTTACTTGATTTTTTGCTCAATGAAAGAGGTTATTGAAAGGATGTGCAATGTTTTAAGATTCATAACTTCATCTTGGCCTATGATTAAATTACATTTCTTTGTTTGTTTTATGCTTGTCTGCGGTTATAATTTGCATACAAACGAATTGAAACTTATTTAAGTCTTCATTTGCAAGAACATGAAAGCACAGGCTTCTTGTAGCATTTATCTCTTGTAATTGCTCAGCAACCAATGAAAATCCTTCTTTCAAACTTCACTAAGGTTTTCAGACTTATCAATCAAGGTCAACCAGCAATGACTGATAACTCTTGACCATTTTGTAAATATTATCTCCCTTAATGAACATCTGACGTTCGGTTTTTCACGATAATAGGTTGTACTTTATATGTTATGTTCTAGGTTGTGCAATATGGAATGAGTGAAAAAGTCGGTCAGGTGTCTTTCAATATGCCGAACGAGAACAGTTTGGTTTACGACAAGCCTTACAGTGAAGAGACGGCTCAACTGATTGATCAGGAAGTGAGGGATATTGTCAAAAAGGCGTACAAGAGAACAACAGACCTTCTGATGAAACACAAGGAGGATGTGGAAAAGGTATGTTCAAAAAGGATATTACCGTTCAAACTGACCATCATAATTTTATATAAGGCATTGATCAGTGATTATATTCCTGAAATAATTAATATTGCTATAGTTATAACCAAAATATATGAATCTATATAACTGGTCTATTCCCATTGAATATAGAGAAAATCTGTAAAAAAAAATGTTTTTTTGACTAAATCCAGTCAACAATTGAAAATTTCTCCTTGGCTGTAAGGTGTATGTTCATTTATATTTATCTGTCAGTAAGAGAAATAATTTAGCATAGCCTATTTCTTACATGTTTTCAAAGCATCTACAGTGGTTTTAGCTTCAATCTTGCTCATTATTCCATGTGGCCATTTTTGTAGGGAAATATAACTTTAAAATTAAGAGAATTGTGCATCAAGATTTATCGAGAGATGTTGAACTATATATAATAGTTGTCACAAGAAAACATGACTAAAAGTCAAAATACAGCTTTTTAGTAATTTGTATTTAAAATCATGTTTAGTATCATTTTTTTCATAAGCTTTTTGTTTTGGTCAAGAATTAGTTTCTTATATAAAAGAGTTGTATGCATTTGCCCTGGCAACCTATTTGAAAAGCTTTCAAAAATTTTGAAATTTGAGGATGAGTGGTTTATAGGACACATTTTACACAAGAAACAATTTTTTACGGGAAGTACCGATTATAGCCTCTTTAGAGGATGGTGGACCCAATAAGCACAATTACAAACAGAAACAAATTTTGCTACTGTATCTTCAGATCTTTAGATATTCCAACTAAAAAGTTAAAAATGTTCAAACAACTTTTCTTTAGAAACTGCTTTTAATATTACTCCAAATGAATTTTTAGTGTTCATTTATACAGCAAATTTTGCCTTGATGTTAAGATATATTTTTTGTGTTCTTTCCTAGAATCACACCCCATATATATTTAATGACAGAATTAGAAAATTTTAGTAGAAGATGTCAGTGGCTAGATTTCAAAGTACACACAATTGATCGTTAGGTTAAATGCCCGTATATACACAACTGAAATGTGTGTACTTCTTCAACAAAGACTATATATCTAAGGAAAAAAAAAACTATATTTTACGTACATGTTTTTCAGATTGCCAGTAGATTGTTGGCAACAGAGAAAATAGATAAGGACACTATAATAGAGCTGATTGGTCCAAGACCATTTACTGAGAAATCTACATATGAGGAATTTGTTGAAGGCACAGGTTAGTCACTGATAAGGTTGAGATGTTAGTAAACTTGGGCATGTTATATGTAAACTTTAGTGGAGCCACAGTGGTAGCGCGTTTGCCTTGATATCAGAGGGTCCCAGGTTTGATCCTGGTATCACAATCAAGAATTAATCAGTTAGTATACATCAAACTTTAGACACTAACATGGAATGTCACAGTCCTGGCTTGATATTTTGTGAAACTTGATTCAAAGATGGTGTTTAATGTATCCATGATCTATATAAAAATAGGGCCATGTGGAGTGAAATCCTACAACGCTACACAGTAACAGTTTTCAAGTCACATTTTATGTCTGATTCTCATGGAACTTAGTCGAAAGGAATTTAATGTGTAGAAGTTATAGTTTGTACAGAAAGTTTAAAAAGTTGGTTGAAAACCTAGGACATTATGTAGCCAAACTTCTACATATACTGTGGCTGGTGTCTTAAGACAGGTTCAACTGTAAACTAACCTCTCCATTTTAGGCACCTTTGAAGGTTTCACTGTATAATAACCATGCTCTCCACTTCAGGTTCCTTTGAAGAAGATACAACATTACCTAAAGGCTTGGAGGGTTGGAACAAACCAGCTCCAAAGAAAGACTCTGATGGTGATGCGAAGGATGCGCCCGAACCCCAAGCTGCGTAGATAAAACAGTCGTGACCAGGGCCAAGTTTTACCTGAACAGAAATTGAACATTGCTTGGGAGGCTGCAGTGAATTAAATGGAGGGAGAAAATGTCCTCTAGTCAGTGGAATGAAAAATGAATTGAGCGTAGAAGTTCAAGTTTCATTCATACGTACACACTGCTGTGATTATCATTTTACATTACCACTTTTTACCAGAATCGCTACTGTTTGTATCATTATGTGGAATATTTAAAGCAGGTTTGCCTGTGACGTGAATACAATCAGTAACAATTAGGCACTTTCCTTACTGACTGGTCTAGGTCGTTTTCAAGGATGTAAGTTTGTTGATATATGCTATCAGTTTCTTAAAGGATCAGCTATTGGTAACGTTGTCAAGTTTCATTATGAATTTCATAACTTGTTGCATAAAGAATTTCTTTTCGCTAGACAATCTGCCATGTGCCAGAAATAGATGTGTAATTGTACAGTCGTAAATGCATCTTCGTGGAAAATATTCAAACAGTCATTTGAGCTGTAACTTTAGAGCCATGGTTAGAGATAACATATAAATTGAACAGTAATTTGAGCTGTAACTAGCGATGATAAAAGATACTAGTGACATATAAATTTACTGCTTGTATTTGATAACTTTTTTGTATCTAGCATTGTTCCCCTTCAGTGGTCGAGTAGGCTAGAGTCTCTGACATGAAATCACTGTAATCTCTCATTGATAGAGGCTTCTGGTGCCAGCCCCACTATCAACTATGACGCTTTTGCGGGAAAGTTGGCAGTTTCTTATGGAGGATAGGAGTCAAAGTGTTTCAGAGACAATTGTTGGAGAATCTGCCGGTCTGTAAATAAATGGATCACTGTTGATACAGGCCTATAGCCCAAAGAAAGATAAATGAAGTCATATTTATTCAAAATGAACTTTTCCCCAATTAGAAATTGTCTATTTCTTCTGTTATATTTAATGTATATACTGTGAAAAAAGATACACGTGTCTGAAAATTCCCCAATATTTGATGTTTTCATCTATAAATATGCTATTGCTAAATTCATCACTCATGTCACGTCAAAGAAGTCATGCTAAATAGTTTTGTGATGAAGTAGAATTGACATAAAATTTATGTGAAATATTTGTGAACTTTAACTTAATACACAGCATTGTTTGAATAATAGAAATGTTAATAAATGAACGCCATTTTTAAAATGTTTGTGTGTTCTCTTGTATAGCAAACCATTCCCCCCGTATTGTTCGAGGTCAGTTGTTACAGGTAGGGTTTACAGACCATGTCTCATAATATCAAAAAGTTGGAAGTGGTTTAAAACCCGCTGTAGCCACTTGTAGATTGAGAGCCATGGGTTTGAGCCCTGCTACTGACCAGGTCTCTTCATGTTAGAAAGTTGAAAGTTTGGTTCTAGTGCTGGTCCCTTGAGAAAGATGGTAAGGTAAACTGCTAGACTTTAAGGGGCAACTTTTGATGCATCCTGCAGTTGGCTGTCTAAGATGGGTTTAACTTTATCAAGGAAAGAAAACAACACATTAATATACATATGCACATTTAATACAATACTAGGGTTAATACACGGGATAAGTAACAATAAAATATTTAAATATATATATATATTTTATATGATACAATAAATATTCAATTCTTCTTAACAAAACAATACAAAGCACCAATGCATTGTACTCAGGGGGTAAACATACATGTATATTGCACTAACCAGAAACAAAACAGTTTAACAGACTTGTGGCAAAATATTCACATCGACTGTACAGCAAATGTAGACTTAATGTTGCGAGATATTAAAAATTTCTTTCTTTTTTTCGCTTAAACAAAGTAGGAATGAAGCACGGATTTCACTGCGTTGTTGAGTAAAACTTGTTGATGTTCTGTAAAGTGCAATCAAGTGCAGCCTTTAAACGAAAATATTTAAGTATGTAGCGTTATTTCTTTATATATGAAAAAGAAAAAATTCTTAGAAACAGGTTGAGGTTATCCAGTATCATATTTGATACAAGAAAGCCAATGATGGGCCCTGCGTCACTCACCTTAGTAAATGGTTCTATGGCTCAGGTGAGCTTTAAAGATAACAATGAAATGTGCACACAAATTAGAAATACTGCCATACAAGCACGATTTTGCTTTTGTTTAAAAAAATGATAAGAAAAGTGGGATGACAACACGAGAGTGGTTTTTATGTAGGTAAAACATATCAAAAATGTAAACACAACAGCTAGACTATTTTTGTTCACTTTGGCAATGGGTATATTCATTTATAAAATTTGTTCAAAAAGTACAAACATGAAATTTATCAATGAAAAAAAAACTGCTTTTCTTTTGAAATTTAACACCTCGTTTAATCAAATTTTTGAGAAAGGTGCCAAATAGGAAAGTTTTTTGCATTGGCCAATCAAAGTACTGTAATAACATTATATAAAATCTAACAATCGCAATTAATTGCATTTCTGCCAGCTAAATAGTTATATACAATATGTATTGTACATGTCTCTAAAAATGTTTGGCTTCAGATAAACTGGTAGTGGTAATTTCCATTCGAAAATTGCTCACCGGCTCCACAACTCATTAACATATCACATGACATATTGTCAATTGGGTAATATTCACGATTTAATTTTGGCTATAATTTGCGAAATTCCCACATCGTTAATTTAAAATCTCACTTTAAAAAAAAAGATTCATTTCACATAGCTTTAATAACTATTAGATAATTCTCCTTTCGATAATTTAAAAGTCCGTCTGCTCACAAAAAATACGAAATTTATTAGTACCCAATTTACAGTATAGCTCTCGCATATGAATACATGTACTAATAAAAGTGATGCTGGAATGTGACTTGGAAGAAAATAAAATTGAAAATAGTCATCACATTGTTGGTAATATTAAATACAATTTCTGGAATGTTTTTTGCAATTTATATAAATAATCAAAGAAGGTGTTTCAGCCATATCCCAAACCTACAACACTACCACTACTAACATGTATATAATATAAAATAATATAAAAGACTCTTAAAAACACATTCCATATATGGTACAGTGTGAGGAATCATAGCCGACAAGCGCTGATGTCTGCTGAGGGCAAAATGGAATTATCTCCCTTACAAAACCTTTATCTAAGCAGGGGGCATAATTCTATCAGGAATTGACTTTAAAAACAAACATGTTTTGCTGAAGCAGTAAACACCATTTTCTCACAGACGGGCAATTTATCTAACAATTATTCCTGGTAAGGACCAGTACTAGACTTACAATCCTTCAGAGGATCCCGCCATACTTCTCCAGCTGAAAGTGGGGCTCGGACATATCAGTCTATCAGACACAGGTCCAGCTATATCAAATAAGCGAACATATAACCACAAAGCCTTTAACTATTGAGGCAGGTAGAAAAAAAACCCAGCAGATTTACGGTGAAATCAAAATCAATTTGCCGTTTCCCTTAACTGTTTTAGCTTCAGAATATCCAGTACAGATAATCTAGTTCTCCGAACTCTGCCAGTCTCTCGGGTATACATGACATTTAAATGCTGGGAAATAATTATTAATTGATAGTACGTCGAACACAGAGGAAACAAATTTAATTAAAGATATCTGATAGTGTATCTAGAACATGTGAATATGACTACAAATGAAACGATGAAAAGATTTGAGGTTTCATATCCAAACACCTGTGGATTTGAATCTTTTGGCAAATAATTTTAATGCTTGTAAACATATTATATAGAAGGCAATTAAACAAGAAATGCACAGAAATCACAAAAGATTCTGGTTTTCCTCGAGAAATAAGAAAATTACTGAAAAATATGGTTTCTGTTTTTGAAATAAGTGAGAAAATATCTTGTCGGACAATGCAAGCAGAAAATAATACACTGCTTAGAAATAAGATTGATAAAAAATCAAAAAGAGAAAAAATATACATACATAATTATCAGAAAAAGTTGTAAACAAAAACTTATTGTCATGGCTGTGGATTTTTATAGAGCTGAATATGTAAATTAGGAATACAAAATGTATTTAACTTAAAGTAAAGTGAAGTACAAAAAGTTCGAACACATGAGGTACAATTTGGTAAGCTTAAAACAAGTATGCAACAAACTGAGATTTGTGGAAAAAAATTTATCTGAACTTGCAGTATAAGAAAAAATCTTGACAACCACGTTACTGTAAATTGGGTAATCTTCGCATGAAATTTCGTTATTTGTGAGCAGACGGACTTATTCTCGAATGTTAAATTTGT
>JAUMHA010393862.1:0-11662 GCA_032359765.1 Saxidomus gigantea
AAATAAAAAAATCGCGAACGCATGTTGAGGATTCTGTCTGCCAGTGTAATTAGCGCATTGTTAATTTTGAGTAAGCCTCTGACGCGGGCGCCGCCATATTGAAACAGTGACGTTATGATGTTTGCATTACGCGCTATGGGAAAACTATGAAAAACACGATTTATGACATCAACACCAAATAAAAAGAAAAAACAAAAAACATGTCTATAGAGATTATCGTTGTTCTACTTTGAAAAGTGTAAGTACTAGCAAATATTTGTGTAAAATGGCTCAGCAATCGAGGTCTCAAAAGGTGGGACAGACTTTTTATTTATGTCCTGTAAGAGGAGGAAGAAGAAGAAACAGTACTGTAGAGGTCGACAAATGTGCCAATACTTTACCCGAGTAACGAGAGATAAAGAGAGTAGCTAATCCGAAAATGCTCATCGGATTTTTTGTCCATAGTTAGTTCCCTTGATCGCTCTTCTCTTCCAAAGGTGAAGGACATCTCTTCCTTTTCCTGATCCAAGGTCGGTAGATTGTCGAACAGGCAAGATGACAACAAAATACACGATTGTGCTCATTAGACATGGTGAGAGTGAATACAATAAGGTGAACAGATTTTGTGGATGGTATGATGCAGATTTGTCTGAACTTGGCGTTGAAGAAGCGAAGACAGCCGGCAAGGTTTGGATTACTTTTCGTTCTCATTATGTTCCGACCCACAAATATTTAACAAGCATAAATTAATGTTATGTCTCTGTTTCCAGTTACACTTTTAATTGAAATACCAATATGTTAAGGACATTTTAGTATTCATTATGTTGATCTACTTCCAAAATAAATAGCATAGTTGCTTCAGGGTAAGTTCTGTTATAGATCAACTTTTTGCACACAGGTGATAAACTCTTGGTCAGGGAACTTATAAGTTATAGGAGAAATTTCCATTTGCTTTACTACATAAAAAATGGAATGTTTATTCGTAATTTCTTATTGTGATGGATCTCCATTCTAAGTTGGAATCTTTGCATTTTAAACCTTTGCTCTACTGATATAACCAACTTGCAAGTGACCTAGTCACCTAGTTGCTGGCACGGTGTCAAGGTTGCACATTTTTACAAGCCAGAAGTAGTGATTTCTTCTTCACAGAGTACATGGTATTGAGAAATAATTTACGTAGATAAAGACTTCTCGGAAGAAAATGCAGGAACTTTGCCAAATAGTGCATAAAAAATAGAAGCAATTACTATTTGTAGAGCAGCATTTTTTCTAGTTGTCACTTCACTCACAAAATGAAATTAATGATAGTGATTTTTTGCTTTACACAATCCTACATTACTATTTATGGCTCGAGATCTTCTAGTTTACTTAATTGTATCACAGACCTATAATTATATACACATGTACAGACAGTACAGTATGTGTATAATGTAGGCCTAAAGTCCTTGATTGTATTAAAAAAATTTAAGTTTAATGAAAATGATTACTAAATTTTTTGATAACTAAGATTTAAGAGGAGTAATTTAATGCAATTTGGCTGTGTTGACACTTGAAAACAAAATCATTTAACGTGTTTAAGTAAAAACATGTGTTGCCACCGACTTAAGTTTATGTTCTTGGTCTCATCTGGATTTGACTGTAACAACATCTGCTTTATCTGTTGCCATTATTTCATGGCCCCTAAATACTTCACCGCACCAAATTGACACCACTAGTAAATTACACAAATATGTACCAGACTGGTCAGTTATTATCACCAAACAATGTTGAAACATTTGGTTATGCATACTAGAATTTGTTTGCAAAGATTAATGGTATATACATTGTAGTGCTAAGTGCACTGCAATGTTCAGCAGACTGAGATAACTTGCTTTGTACTGAAACCTGACTAAATCAAATCTAACTCATGATGCTTAATTATACAGTTTGTCTGTCTGTCCGTCTGTCTGCAGATGGAATCTTGGGGACACTAAATCTCCAAAACCCTTGGTCAGCATTTAATGATTCTCCACAGAAGTGATAAGTACAATGCCTAGTTATGCATGGTACATGTTTCGGGTCTCTAGGTCAAAGGTTAAGGTCACAGGGGCTCGAGATAGTAAAACATTGTGGACTCTAAATCTCAAAAACCCCTGGTCAGAATTTAATGATTCACACAAGTGATAAGCACCATGTCTAGTTGTGCATGGTCCATGTTTCGGGTCACTAGGTGAAAGGTCACGGGCTTGAAATAGTAAAATCTTGAGGACACTAAATCTCCAAAATCACTTGTCAGACTTTAATGATACTTCACAGAAGTGATAAGTACAATGCCTAGTTATGCATGGTCCATGTTTAGGGTCACTAGGTCAAAGGTTAAGGTCACAGGGGCTCGAGATAGTAAAACATTGTGGGTGCTTAATCTCCAAACCCCCTGGTCAGAATTTAATGATACTTCACAGAAGTGATAAGCACCATGCCTTGTTGTGCATGGTCCGTGTTCGGGTCACTAGGTCAAAGGTCACAAGGGCTTGAGATAGTAAAATCTTGTGGGCTTTTAATCTCCAAAACCCCTGTTCAGAATTTATTTATATTTCACAGAAGCCTCAAGTTGTGCAGGTCCAATAATTAAAGCGTCAAATATTACATAAATTTTACATACTGTGTCAATGGGGTGTTTTTGGGGTATTCATCACCTTCAGTGATAGTTTTAGTTTAATTCAGGTTCCATAGTCAAGACTACACTCATTTCTTTTCAGATGTTGAAGGAGAAAAATTTTACTTTTGATATAGCCTATACAAGTACGTTAAAACGTGCTATCAAGACCTTGTTTTACGTCCAAGAAGAGCTAGATCTACACTGGATCCCAGTAGTAAGACAGTGGAGGTTGAATGAACGTCATTATGGTGCACTTCAAGGTTTGAATAAGTCAGAGACAGCTGCTAAGCACGGGGAAGCCCAAGTTAAGGTAAAATTACAATTACTTTTCATCACTTTTAGTGGGGTTTTTGTACCAGGCTTCGATTATGGTTTGAAACATTTAAAAAGTTAGTGAGAATGCATTTTAACTTTTAAGAAAGTAAAAATACTATTGTTGAGAAATCAAAAAGCAAATAAGGGCAAGAAAAATTATGCTCCTGGTAATTAAATAATTGACTGAAACAAAAATTTCTAATTGAGTAGATTTGGAGGAGATCTTATGACACCCGTCCACCACCGCTGGAGATTAGTGATGAAAGATCTGCCACAAATGAAGCTAAGTATGATGTAAGTGGACTCGTAATAAATATAATTTGTTTATAAACTTCGTAATATGACTGTGTGTTTTATAACTTGAAACAGTTACACGGGTAAAAGTCAGTGCAATTCATCCTTTCACAAGTGAAAGATTTGTTAATCTTTCTTAAATGACAATTATATTTTATGTAAACAAGTAAAACACTGCATTATGCGGCTATATATTCTAATTCTAATTTTGGAGCTGAATGACAGTGGGGTACAATAGGTACAGACTAAAGATAGGACACATATCTATCAATAAATAGTGTATACATATGTACATATTTTTAAGTGTACATGAATAATTATATTAAATGCGTTTTTTAAGTGAGCCTTGATTTTATGTGATATGCACTTTATGTTAGCAGGAGGTGCAGGGATACAGCTGAACCTGTATTTGTAGTCATTTCTATCAAACAACCACCACTGCTGTATCCAAATTGGGCAGTTTTGTATGAAATATACTTACCTGTATTAAAGGTGAAATCTGCAGCTGGTACCAACATTTTGTAATTTTGTTTATGTCATAGTAAAACATATGCCTTTTATTTGACTGAATTTTCTGTTGTAAATGCCAAAAATAGGACTTCTGTTTTGTTTACGAATGTGTTGCGGCACCACTTAACCAAACTAATCAGTTATTGATAAGCAAAATCATGCATGTTAACTTTATTTAAAAAGTTATCAGAATTTTTGGTAATTTATCGGGTGATTCTCCTAAAAAATATATGGGTTTTGGTAGTATTTATGCTACCATTTGATAGCCATTTGTTGAATTTAAACTAGGGTTTGAACCCAAAACTCATAGTGCAGCAGATTTCACTTCTAAGTACATGTAGCTGCCTACTCTATGCTGACACTCGTGATGAATCTCTTGGCTGGCTGCTTCACACAGATTTGACTGTTCATCAAAAGAACAAGCATAAAGGCATCACAAAAATTGATACTAACATGTTTATTTATTTCCTGACTTAAAGGATGTTTCATTTCATACATTGTATAATATACATTGTACTTATTTTCTGTCATTTCAGATGTACGACAAGTCAGTAATACCACTTAATGAATGTTTAAAGGATACTGTAGCTAGAGTACTTCCTTACTGGCATGATGCCATTGTTCCATCTATAAAGGTTTGTATACCGGTACTATGGTACCACACTGCTTCAGGAGACTTTTGTAAAAAAAAAAAATCCTATGTCCATGGTTTACCCTTAAATGACTGAAATACTGAATACAACTGAGGAAAAAAACACAAAGTTAGTATGAATCGTGTGTTTTCAAGTTCTTGTGAATTGTATTTTTTGGGCCATGAACTAAAATACCACTGTAGTAAAATAGTTTGATATAGGAACATCTACCCACAGTAACCCACTGTGTTAGTTTATTAATGTGAATTCTATAACTTGCACCAATCAAAACATTCATGACAATCAAAATATGGTAAAAAAATTGTAATAAACTGATTGGTAAAGACATGCCTTGCAAAGGGAAACAAGGCTCAAGCCATTTGATTTAGTTGAACACAAGAGGCATTTATTTACTTGTACTATATTATGCAATGCAGTATCATATTTTACTGCCCCAGAATGTGGGCATATTTAAATCGTACCGTCTGTCCATCTGTCTGTCCATCCTTACATTTGTTCGTGTCTGGGCTGTAACTTTGTCATGCAATGAAGGAATTTAAAATAACTTGGCACAAATGTTCAGCACATCAAGACAATTTATCACCTGCAACCTCCAAAGTCAAGGACACACTTAAGAATTTAAAGCCGGTAATGGGATCCTGTATGCATTGTAAATCTCTTATCCATGGGGGATTTAAAACTTACATGGCACAGATATTGAACACACGATGATGACATGTCACATGCAAGTCATGTGTCCTTGTCTTGAAATTCAAGGTCACACTTAGAGACTAGAGAGTGTAGAATTTTGTATATAAATTATGCACGTTTATGCCCATATTGTTACTCTTGTTATACACTGAAGGGGTTTAGAATGACTTTAAAAATGTTTAGCACATGGAGATATAGTGTCATGCACTAGTTCTGGATCCACACTGTGAAGGTCAAGGTCACAGACTGTGAGACAACTCTTTGGGGCATTTGTTACTTACAAGGGACAGCTATTGTTTCAACATGCAAGCAGTTGCATCTTCCACTGTGACATTGGTTGTATGCTTTGCATAATTGTATACATCATCTTTAAGTGGTGACTACAAATAACATGATTTAGTATGGGGAAAAAATGATATAAGATGAAATATTTTGTGCTTGAATTGTTTGCAGGGGATAGGCCTTCGGTAATTTATTTAAGGGTATATACTATAAGTAATGAGATAAGCTTCTTAATTCTTGACAGATTTATACTTAATATTTCATTTTTACAGGCTGGACAAAAGATTGTTATTTCTGCCCATGGGAACAGTTTGAGAGCTCTGATTAAGTATTTAGACAATGTATCTGATGATGAAATTTCAGAACTCAATGTCCCAACAGGTAAATGATTTATTTTCAACTGCTTGCACGTTCATTTTTACTCAATCTTTGAGTAGCTGGCAAACGCTAATCATGTGCACTATAAGTAAGAGGTCTATGGACTTTCCTGCTGTAAATTCCATAGCCATACAGGTCTTGAACACTGTTTGCTTGTGGAAATCATCACGGCAGGGCACAGCACAGCTTAAATGTAGTACCAGTAAAGTCAACTTGCTTAATTTCTAAAACTGTTACCTGCATACTTTTTCTAGGTTTTAGTATTGTGTAATATTTTGTAGTTTGCTTGGAATTCTTCTCATAACTATCAGTTTTCTCAGCAGCTAAAATTAAACTGCAGATCATGACCAAACTGCAGTCATGCAGAATGATGTGGTCTATATAATATTGATTGATTTTGTGGGGGTAAAATTTCCTGCTTCAGCAATAACATTGAAGCAAATTTTTGCATCAGAAATATTTAAATATCTGTTCAAGTGTTGTTTATAATCTGAATTAACAATGCTTTTGAATTCTAATGCACAGTTCAGAAACCAATTAAGGTGGTAAGAGACAAGCAATCTTTTAAAAGATGATGAACAAACCTGAAAAGGAAATTAGCTTGATTAATTCTGACATAATCATTACCTCAAAGAGAGGAAGAAATGCAATTTGAAATCTTTTTTCCGAAGACATGTACATGTATTTCTATGTCACAAGGCATAGTATATCATTATTATTAAGTTTATACTAATTTATTTTAGCTCAATTGTGAAGAAAGCTTGTAGCTTATCGAGTCACTCTTGAGTCCGCTTCCTGGAAAAACCAGTACTGATGTCAGATGAGGAGGTACGGTCGTGACCCCAGTGGGGCTCGAACCCGCAATCTCCAGAATGAGCGGCAGACACCTTAACCTCTACACCACCGCTCCCCTTACATCATAATGATTAATGTCAAAACATTGTCTACTGCAGATAATACAATTTTTGATTTTGTTATTTGTTAAACTGACAACAGGGTCAAGCCATGTTAGAATAAAGATATGAACTCTTTATTTTCTCTACAGGTATACCACTTGTGTATGAATTAGATGAAAACATAAAGCCAGTGAAACATTACTATCTCGCTAGTGAAGCGCAGGTCAAGGCCGCAATGGAGAAAGTTGCCAACCAGGGTAAAGCCAAGTAAAGATAGCACCTTGTCATCCATGTCAGTTTGGCCAAGTATGGAGTATGAACCTCGCCACTTGAACACTCGTGTAATGTTAACTGTTGAGTCTTTGAGTGTATACCACGAAAAGGACATCTGTATGCACTACCTTCAGTTGTAGCAAAATAGATGAAAAATTAGTTACAAACATAGATACACATGTTTTTTTCTTTATCTTTTTGTAACATACTACACAAGTTGCAGTTTCTACTAAATTTTAAAGAAGTTGATTTGATATATTGGCTTATAGGAGCTAGGAATTCACCTTTTGTTTTGTTTGACAGTGTGTGTAAAATTGTCAAATATTATTTCCTGATATTCACAATTATTCTGTCTTGTCATTTATTTAATACTAATACACCTCCATGTCTGGTTTTGAAGAGGTTTTAAGTATTATGATTTTTCAATGAATAAAATTTAATATTTAGAGGACAAACGTGGACAGTGGTCTGAGAAAAATATAGAAATTGGATTTTATTGATTTGAATAAACTTGGTGCAATGTGCTGTTTTAAAGACAATTGAGACTTCAGTGTTATTTATATAATGTATATTTCTTTACATTTCTTGCTTTAAAAGTGCTGTTTTCAAAATCTTCATGTTTGTTGTTATAATTCCTTTTATATGTTAGAAAGACAAATAAATACCATATTGGTGCCATAATGATTTTTTGTGTGTGTTTTATTTCTGCCATTTTAAAGCTGCTCATTCCCAGTTGCCGGTGACAAATATTAATTTCTTCAAAATGATATACTAAAATATAAAATGTACAAGCTACAGAGGACAGGAAATATTGCTATATTACACTATGTGAAAATGTTTGAGATTGGTTAATGCACTACAGAAATACTGAGGGAACAGGAAATATTGCAATGTAACACTGAGTTACAGTTTGAGCCCTTTGATATTACCTTGACCTGGGGAGCAGGTGACTGGGTGTTGTGCATGACACATGGGTAATAATTGTGAAAAGTTTTATCAAAATTGGTCTAGCATGTAGAAGATACAGACCATATATGTAGAAGTCTTTTAGCCCTCAAGTAGGACCTTGACTAAGGGAGCAGGTGACTGGGTGTTGTGCACAACACACCCTCATTAAATGGGTAACAAGTGTGTAGTTATTTCAAAATCGGTACCTGCATGATTGTGGAAGATACAGACCAGAAACTAAATTGCATGTAGACGTCTTTTAGCCCTCAAGTATGACATTGACCTAGGGAGCAGGTGACTGGGTGTTGTTCATGACACACCCTCATTAAATGGGTAACAGTTGTGTAGTTATTTCAAAATTGGTCCCTGCATGTGGAAGAAACAGAACAGAAATGAAATTGAATTTAGTACTGAATGTGACCTTGACCATTTGAGAAGGTAGTTGGTTGTTGTGCATGACAAACCCTTGTGGTATGGGTAACCATTATCTGAATTTATATCTAAATCAGTCCATGCATGTGGAAGGTACAGATTGGAAATGAAATTGCAGACAGAACAATGCAAACTAGTATGGGACTAACCATCAAATTATCTTGTATTGAGCGTGGGAGGAGATTTTGGAGATGAATATGATACTGCTGCGGAGTAATTATACCACTTTAGTCAACAACAATTGCTTCAAATGACAACTTCTCTGAAACCCCTTCGCCAATGTTAATGAAACTTTGCAGCGATGTTCTTTGTATGAACCTCTTCTAAAATTACTTAAAGATTTCTGATCCATGCAGAACTGTAGTTGTTACAGCAACCGAAAAGAAAAACTTTAAAAATCTCTGCAAGACAGATCAGAATTTAATTTGTTACAAATGATCACCTGATGACTACTAAAATTGCTGCATAAAAGAATTAGGCCGCCAGTGAGGTGCAACAGTATAATCTTGACAAGAGCTGTCCATAAGACAGCATGCTCGACTTTTGTGGGTGATTGATAATAAAACAAAACTTATCAGACTGAGTATAATAGCAAAACAAAATTCTGCTGACTCTTTAGTATAAACTAGAAAAGTTGAATAAAAAAAAGTCAAAATCTATCACTATATATTTTATTTTTGGTAAATTTATTGCTTGATAGAAAATGTACCCCTTAGCACTATTGCTAAGTTTGATACAACTACCATTAGTGGTTACTGAAGTATGTGCATTGATAGTACATGTACCTTGCATTCAAAACTTAAACCAAATTTTCAAAGTCTAACAAGGGCCATAATTTATACTAAATTTATACAAGAGTTTTCTGACTTGACTGTGTGACACCACTTAAGACATTAAGGAAGTTTCAAGTCAATATCATAAGTGGTAACTGAGATATGTGCATGAACGTACCTAGCATGCAAAACTTTAACCAAAGCTGCAATGCCGACACCGATGCACAAGTGACTGTAATAGCTCTCCATATTCTCCGAAAGTCAGCTAAAAATATGTTGTTAGGATTTTATTTGAGGATATGTATAGTCAGTCTTGCACAGTGTTTTTATAACACAGATCTTTATATGCTGCATAAGCCATGCAGGTATAATCATAGGTTGCAGATATTCTGTCGAGTCCGGTGAGCAATATAATGCCAATGGCCCTCTTTCTACTGTCAGCAGTTACTGTTTCTAGCTATTTTTCCAATGTCAAAATATGGGATTCCATATTTGGAATGGTAGCTCTTGATCAATGCAGAAGATAGTGTCAGTTTACATCGAATTCTGGGAGACTCAAACACTTAAAACATAGAGTGGTCTAGTAATTACATGTATAGACATCACTATGGTGACAGTGGACACTTTCAGCTACAAATGGGATTTTAGACAATCACCAAATAGAAAAGGTATAAAGGTAAACCTGTAAAAAATCTTAATGAAAACAAACCCAACTACAATTTACATGTGTTTTTATTGCACATAGTTTTCTACAAAAACCAGAATAGCTACATCTTTATCAAAACTTTATATCTGTTGAAGGAAGAGAAAACTGGCTACCCTACAAGTAGCCCTGTGACTAGAACATAAAAAGCCCTAGTTAAACTAATTATGGGTTGATTATGAACCTTTGTACACAGATGCATT
Source organism: Saxidomus gigantea (assembly GCA_032359765.1). Lineage (NCBI taxonomy): Eukaryota > Metazoa > Mollusca > Bivalvia > Venerida > Veneridae > Saxidomus > Saxidomus gigantea. Next base: position 9,968 of record JAUMHA010393862.1, read on the forward strand.
AGTTTCATAATATACCCTTGTAATATACCCTTCATTTCCTGACAAGTACATGAACCTGTGTAAATATGTTCTTTTGTCTCGGCTCATTACACAAGCTGTGAATGAAAACTGTAACATTTTAATGATTCTTTAAAAATGTCTGACTCTTGACCATTATTACTCATGAATTTTACTACTTGTATTTAAAATTAACTTGTAGCTTCATTCAGAAACCTGGGGCAGTTAAGAAACTTGAGTGACTTCAATCTAAATGACCTAATATTTAAGCATAAGTTTATCAATTCTCTATCTACTGTAGACTGTAGTTCTAGTAACTTATATTAACTGCTTTAAATTCCTTCTTAAAGTTCTGACCAGTGATTGTGCCAAGAGAAAGGGATTAAGGATGACACCATCCCTAAAAGGAATACATATAAAAAACACTCAACAAAGATGTAATTGTCTATTGTTAGTGCTTTTATCAGTTGTCTTGGTTTTTCGTTATACATTTTCTGACTATTTTCCCATGTATAGTGCTGCATTTTCTAAGAATTTATAAAACTGAAAGAATGTGTTTAACTTAATAGTAAATACTGTCAATAACATATTAATACATGTACTAAAATACTAAAGTAAAACAACCTTGACAATATGAAACTGACTCAAAAACATTTAAGTCCAGCTTAGAAAAGAAAAAATGCAACAGTAGACTTTAAACGAACGAGAAGTGCTTAATTAAACACTGATTGCACATTCAAATCAAAATTGACATTGATATAAAATTATATTATTTTGCTGTTGTGTCAATGATTTTTTTGGGGGGGATTTTTTTTATAATTGCTGAAAATATCGAGATAACAAAACTGTTAACGCATATATTAACATATTTTTTCATTTAATGGGATCTTTGTGTCTTTGTATTTAAAAACTTTTCTCTCAGGAAGGAGCTTATGATTCCAATATATCGGGGTATTGATTAACAAGCTATTCATATACCAGAACATAGGAATGGTTTTGGTTAATGAACCTGGTTTGCAATGTTGACTTAGCAACTATCTATTAAAATAATAAAAACAGAATACACCTCAAAATGTAAAAACAGAAAAACAGAAAGCAACAAAAAAAACATCAACAAGGAATGAATACTGTGGGATGAGAGGTTATTGAGGATTTCAACAGAAATACAATCATTTCCTAATATACATGTACACTTTACTCTTGGGACTTCTAACCTAGGGTAAATATACATGAAATATATTGTGTCTTGTTGTAAAGCTACAGTCATGCTCATGCAACACTAATTCTTACAAATCATTAAACTTTAGACCAGGATTTAAACCTTTATTGTACTGCAACATTGCCTGTCAATGCAAAGTTAAAATGCCTTAAGCCATTTGGCCACCATTCCAACCCTAAGAAGGTTAATGTAAGTCTATATGCTACATGCTACAGCTGTTATCATGGCAACACTAACTGCTAGCATGGGAAAACATCAATGGTTATCTTGGGACACTTGGAAAATGTATCTTAAAATACTATCTGATAAGTGTTAAAACATAACATGTGACTGTATACAATCATATACTGTGTACATGTTATATCAGATCACTGGTTTGTGACCAGCAACAAACAGTCAGCCCGGATAGCTCAATAGGTAGAGCACGAGACTTGTAATCTCGGGGTTATGGGTTCGATTCCCAGGGCTGACCAACTAAA
>JAUMHA010393873.1:2823-23888 GCA_032359765.1 Saxidomus gigantea
CAAAAAACAAGAACAAATGCATAAAATGCATTTCACCAAATGTTAGAAATATTAGACTTTTAAAACAATGAAAAATGGACACGGTTTTTATATAAGTTATCTAAGACAAAAAAGCAAGCCTTTTATCCATTTGTTGTCGCTTATTTTCAGTGTTGTATGTAAATGCAGCTTTGGTCGATTGCCGATCGGGGGCGTAGTAAATGCAAATCTGATGTCTATAGTTAAGAATCGCGAACGCACCAACAGTATTGTCGAAACAAGATTAAATACAGCTTTATTGTGACATCACACTATTCTGTTTTCACTTGAGAATTCAAACTTGTATGCATAATGAAAGATTGCATGAAAATGACTGTGCGCATTGCTTTTTCGTTCGTAGCTTTATGGACTGTTCTCTTTAGTTGTGAAAATTATTTTAGTCAAATTAATTAGAAATAAAACTTATTTAAAGACGAGAAACGCTGACATTATTATCAAACTTAGGGAAACATAGTTTGTATCTTAACTGCTCTCAAAGACAACTTAACCTGATCTGATGAGATTTCGACCTAAAACAGTGACTGTGCAAGTGCTGTGAAATTCCGTTATCTGGGTTCGAACCTCTATCCTTAGAGCTTAGACAATCCTCGGTGAGGAGTCTGTCATAAGTACATGGTGTTCACGGTGTTTTTTAGCTTATTAGATAAGGTGTAGATTCTATCAGTGTTCAATGTGAGAGTGAAATGTTCATAAACTGATTTCACAAGACCCGTCTGTTGAATGTAAAAAAGTGTTTTAGTAAGTTTTTTAAACTGTAGAAATATAACTCTTAAATGAAACCGAATGTTAGCTTAATCGTTGATTAAAGTTTCGAACAACTGGGTCCTGGTAAACAAATTCAGTTGTTTCAAGTCAATTAACTGTTTAAAAGTCTGATTGACACAAGTATTATTCTATATTTTAGTCTTGGCAGAAAGCTTAAAGTTTTTAATTTTGTATGATAAAGACTCCGATACATTACTGGTAAATCTTCATTTCATTTTGACTCTTAAGTTTTCAAGTTAATGATAATGACCATGTTAATTACACTAATATATTGTGGCTTCTATACATTCTCTTCTTTATATTTAAGGTACATGTATATCTAACAGTTGTGACAGCGAGAAGAACACTCTCGTTTAAAAATCTTATTTTAAATTACTTTATATAACATTAATATGATTATTGTTTTTGTTTAGTTAAGGCAGCCGTAAAAGGCAACAGTTAGTTCCATCTTTCACAAAAATAAATTGAAGCTTGCATTGTCATCAGATACATCATCGCTGTCTATTTTATGAAAATTTGTTGCTGAACAAAATGAACTTATTTACTCCTATACCAAAGATTTTGTTTAACAAACATACAGATCATCCCAATTATTCAACACGTGGTTGTCAAATGGCGTTGTCATCATGTTTCACTATCGATATCCCCGTGCTTTCTAGATATCACGTGATGAACGGAGTCTTCCCCATTGTCCATAGTGTGCCACAAATGTGCTTTTTCTTACCTTTAGGTCTTTCTAAATTCTAGATATTAGTCATCTCCCTTTATATAATTGAAAGCACTGTCCCATTTCAAGCATTTCAGCACTTTATTGTCATTGAAAGAGGCAGCATTTACTTTTACTTCACTTTTGACATTACCACTAGCTACCTTTATGTTAGAAATTACTTTATTGAACCAAAAAATAACAAATATGCACAGAAGCGCTGATCAAACTTTCATTGGTAATATTATCTATTCTTGTTGAGTTCTTTTGGTATTCATAAAAGTTTATAGCTTGCTTTTCTACTAAACGTACCCAAACAATCGAAGTCAGTGACACTTATATTTTCAATTGTTTTATTGCGATCACATTGTTCACCTCCTATCGACATTTTTCATTTTTAGATTTAATCGAGTCAAAACAGAAAACATAACGGAACACATTTAGCTGTTTAAAGTCACCGTTCCGTTCAACAAATTTCTTTACTTTTTTGTCATATCAAATTCACTCTTCGATACCGGGTTCGCTATAGAGCTTTTTAATGTTATTTTTACAGTCGCTTATTTATTTGTTTAATGTTCTATCTAATGGAAAACTAATGGAAAATAGTGTAACGTTCAAATGAATGTGTAGATTTATATATTTTCACATCATAATGCTTATGAGAAAAAATAAAAAGGGTTGCTAAGGTAAGACTGTAACTGTTTTCTATATAAGAAGTAACATGACTTTTATACACTTGTAAAATTACTGAGCTTAATCCAACGTAAAAGAGTTACAAATACAATATTGAACAGAGTTCTGTACTGCCGACAGATTAATCTGCGTTTAATAGTTCTGACGTATGTATGCAGCATCCGTGATTCTGCTCCGACCATTAAAGTTACGTACATACATCCAGTTTTACACTATCTAAATATCGAGTAATTCATTTTATCATATTTATTCTGAAAAATATAATTAAAATTACATACAATAGTGAATAACCATTGTCGAACCTGTATATTCAGATACTGTTTTACAATAACATACTGTTTGATCCCACATAGTTTTCATAAACAGTGTGTCAATTTGCCGTCTGTGGCAAAAAGCCTTTTACTAGGCGCCATTTTTTCATATACCTGGCAGCTTATTACAATTTCAAATTGAATTCATACTTCAAGTCTCTAAGAATACTTTGTTTAACATGCATGATTTGAGACACCATATAAACACTGTTTGCTTGTTTAATATGCCTTGCTCAGTTTTAAAAAAGAGTATAGAACATAAACGAAAATAAATTTATACAATTTCATCTTAATATTAAATCCCTTTTTGTCATCCTAAGCGAAATGGGTTGCTGCTCTTCCGTTGACGTATATGTGAGCAATCCTCATGGTGAAGACACAGAAAACGTCAGTGGCTGCTTCTGTACAGGTTTAAAGGGAGGCAAGCTGACGCGCAAGATAACCCCGAAAACTGCTCCACCTAAAGACAAGAAGAAGATTGCAGTACCGTCCCCTTACATGTTCATGCATGTTGATGCACACGTTCGAAAGGTAAGAGTAGATGTTAACATTTGATTGTCGATTGAATTGTTCAAAGACTATTATATTTTGAACGATATGATTACCTTAGATATGGTGTGCCAGATTAATATTAGGATTATTACATGGTGGCAAAAATGTAATAAAATGATGAATACATACATGATGTACCATTTAATTCTAAAACTAAAGAAAAAACCAACAAGTTTGAACACAAAACAGACATATGAAGGACTCCCAAATGAGAAAATGGTCACAAATGTCAAAATATTTAACACCATATATAAAAACTGCCGACAAATGCGAAACCCTCACTGTTAACTTTATTCAAATTTGAAACAATTTACCTCATACATAAAACCTTTCGGCAAATATGAAAACTAGTTATTAAGTTTGTACATACAGTTTAATTATTTCACAATTGTGACCATTTTCACATTTGGGGGTCATACCGTCATTCCAAAAACATCCAATTGTTTCAAATGTAAGCACAACTGACTAATTCATCAAATGTGTGTATTACCCGTTCATCTACACTACCATCAGTATGTTTAAGCCTACTATCATCTTTAACATTGAGCCTACCATTAAACGGTCAAGTACTTGCAAAAGTAAAAAAAATTGCAAACTGTTATATTTGAAATTATATTATAAAATTATTTGATATTTCTGATATGATTAATATCTTTATTACATGTAGCTTAATTATTATCATCATCAGAAGTTAGAAGCTAAGCTACTACATCTTTCTCTGCATTGTTACCTCTGCTTACAGTATTCAGACACGAGAAATAAAACTCGATATATGATATTTCATTCGTGATATCGGATGATACGAACATTATGAGTCTTTATATGGAGATTGAGGCATTCATATTGACAAGCTGAAAGACATGGTGCAATTGATAGTTGCAATCAAGTTAGAACGACTACCTGTTATTAGATATTTAAAGTTTTGTATCACTTTTCTTTCTTTTAATTCACTTTCTTTTTCATACTTTTCCAATAAGTAAGACTTCATAGAAATACGAGGTTCAAATAACATAGATATCATTATGAGCTATAAAGTGAAATTAAAAGCAGACTACGAGAATTCTCTCCATGTCGGCTTTAATTCTATTGAAATACCTTTTCATTGAATTCTAATTGAATGTGACATGAATGAGCCTCGTGTTTTTATGTTTGTCACTAGATCGAAGAGCCGGAACGTGTCTCAGCTCCTGCGCCTGCTTCCGCTGTGAGACCGGTACAACAAGCTTCGGTAGGTGGTAAAAACAATAATCTTTAACATTGACAACATCGTTACACCAACAGTCTAACAGGTTTGCCACGAGGACATCCGATGCCACGATTGCCATACAGTGCACATATACTTTTATTTTCAGAAACACTTTAGATTAGTTTCCTTAAAGATGTTCTATACCTTGGCCGATTGAGGATCATTTACGCTATTCTGCAAAACATCTGTAAAATCACTTCACTTTTTATTTTAGAAAACAAATGATTAAACTGATATTTAGTGTTCTCGCAAGAAATATTTCATAAAAAACCCAGTTGTCATATCGCATTTTCGCAGATGGAGTGGAAGTGCACAATTTGAATTTCTTTAGAAAAAAAAAACTTGTATGTAAAACTTTCATTTTTTCCGCCAAGTTGAATGTAAATGAACTAAATTGTGTGTGTTTTTTTGTAACAGACACCGGTGGATGTGACCAAGAATGTGAAGAGCCTTGTGGCATACCTTACGGGACCGTGCAAGTCCGATATGGAAAAAGTTCGAGCCTTTTATTACTGGATATGTAATAATATCAGGTAGGGGTTTACATATTTAACGTGAATGTAGTCTTTTCATGGCGCTATACAGGTTTAATGTGTCCCAGAAAGAAAGCCAAGCATTTTATGGCATACATTTCATGGAATAGTAAAATATCGTCCTGTATCATTTTTTGTTTGTTTCTATTTGTTTTATTCTTGCTGATTCAGGAAAGAGATATTTTGATGTCAATGTTGAATTGGTGTCATTCACTGGCAACGGTCAGGTACAGCCATTTCTGAGATGACCTGTAAAACCGATGAATGAAGATTGAATAGTATATTGTACAAATAGAGCTTGTTTCACCATAAATTGCACGGCTGGTAAAAGTGTCCTACAGGGCATGATCATTTACACTGCACTTACCCAGTATCAATCAGTACTATCATTTAAATCATTCTACTATTTGATATAGTTTCACAAGCTGGTAATATGTCTTTAAGTATGATTATCGTTTAAGGATGTCGCTAGATACAATGATGCATGTCGAAAATGTATAAAGGAACACAGGCATTTTGTTTCGGCTATTGACTGTCGGCGTTTTATAAAATGATAATATATCTTTGTAGATTTATTTTCAAGATTTTGATAGCGACTTATTTGACAGGCGTGACTTGACACCCTCCAATAGGATCAGTAATTACGCTTCTGACATCGATGAATGAGTGAAAAATATAAATTTACCTTTCAGCTTCGACCGAACATACCAGTACCCTAAACGGGAGAGTCCCAATGATCCAAATACAATAATACGTCATGGTGTTGCCGCGAGTTCTGAGGGTTATGCCAACCTATTTTCAGCATTTTGCAGGTATCAGTTTATGATAGAAATGAAAGGGTAAAACCTTTCTAATTAACCTTAGAGTTTTCTACTTGACCCTTGACCGAATATATTAAGTATTTGACAGAAGCCTGTTTAAACCAATGAAATCAAACATAAACGTTTTGTACATTATTTATTGCATAATATTTGGTTATAGTTTAATTGATAGCGCTAGATGAATTCACCCCGAAATACATTTTAAAATAACAAACCATCTAGAAATCCCTTTATCGGTGTCTTTAGAGTCATATTTCATTGCATTATAAGTAAGACATAGAAGTACAAAGAAAAACGTTATTTGATATCACAGATATAAATCGAAAATAATGTTATAAACGGAAAAGAAAAATAACATTCCGCATATTTATATATTCAGTTCCATTCACTTAGTTTAGATCTAAGCCTAGGGCAGGGTAGTGTGAAAACTGATTTGATACTTTTCTTCTTACAGGTCAGCATCAATTCCCGTTAAGAAACTTAAAGGGTATGTGAAGGATTCGAAATATGACCCAGAAGAACCATATACCCAATTAGACGAGCCTGAACATGCGTGGAATGCTGTCTACGTGGGCCATGATTGGCGATTTGTAGATTGTGCTTGGGGCTCAGGCTTCGAAGACGATGAAGGTATATACCACAGAAGGTATGAAGAATTCTGGTTCATGACAGATCCAGATAACTTCATCAACGATCATTTTCCATATCTACGGAATGATCCGATGTCTAGCGAAATGTGGCAACTTCTCAAACGCCCTGTTACTCTAGAAGAGTATAACAAAACAGTGAGAACTGAGGCAGTCACTAAGGATTGGGGTGTGGAGTTCTCGCACCGCGAACCAATCATTGTTTTTAGAAAAGAACTCCACATCATTGTTAAAACAACAATTGTTCCAATTATGCAAATCACTGCGACGTTGGATACATCAGACAAGGTAAATATGGACGCGTATGTGGCAACATTTAGAGACTCTGAGGACCACTATAAGATATTAGCTCGTCCGCCATCGCCAGGTGTCTACATACTGAAGCTTGCTGGAAAACGTGAAGGGGAAACAAATCCTAGAGTACCGGGCTTCGTGAAATATATATTAAAATGCACCGATATAAACAACTTGGTGAAGAATTTTCCATTTTCGTACACAGCGGCCCAGACATTTCAAGTATGCGTCCTAGAGCCAACTTACAGAGATCTCGAGCCAAACTCACCGGTGAAATTTAGAATTGCGTCCCCTTTCCTTGGCGAGGTGTTCGTTGAAGATCTCGTCTTAGAAAAAGTAGACGATTACACTTGGGAAGGTGAAATTTTAACCCCGAAAAAAAGTGGACAGTTCCTCGTTGTGTATGGTTTCAACACAGAGACATCTGAGCATCGAAGAAAACTACCATTATACAAGTTCAATATCTTGTAAATGATTCAATTCAGAATACCTTTACAGCCATGCGGCCAAATTGTATCTATCATAACGTTCATTTAATACTTGATATATATAGAATCGTTAAAAGCTCAATCATTAATAAATAATAAACACGACATTTTTTATAATAGGCAACATTTGAAATTGTACTTGCAATTGAAGTGATTGGAATCTTATCTCGGTTACATTAATTTTAATATTAGCAGAAATATTTGCTGAATTTCTTTTTTTCGCATCCATGAATTGATCTGTTTTTAAAAAACGTTGAAGATAAATCTTATCTTGATACCTTATTGTACTTGTATCACGACACGAAGATTTGTTACAATTAGTTTTGTATTGAAAAAGCTTACTGAAATTCAAGACTTTGTATATAATGAAAAGTTCTTAATTATATAGATATGTCTTATATCAAGTACAAATAATGAATTGAGTCATTTAACAAAAAGTATAAGGTTTATTTCTGATACAAATACAGTAAGCTCTGTATATAAGGATCTTCTTGGGACCATCTTAATTTGTTCTTAATATCTGCAGTAAGTAATGTCTATATTGCACTTTCATATTAGATAAAGAAAATACGTTAGGCCAAGAACATTTTCTTCCTTATATCCAATGTCGTTATATACGGAGTTTTTCGTATGTTGTAAACAATGTATACATGAAAAGATTGTTTAGATTGTGGAAGTGTAGCTGATTCCCCCCCTAGAATTAAGTGGAATAGCCCGAAAAACAGATACGCAGCGATAGTAATATTTTTATCACTGCAAAGTAACCAAAATGACTTAAAACATTGAGTGATAACTGAATATTTAGAACAAAGTTTATTTCTAAACAACAGTTAGTTTACAAAACTGTGTTTATGAAAAATATACAGAAACTCTGTGTTTGTCCTTTATATAGCGAAGAGTATCACTAATAAATGAATAGATTGTATTTTATGTGTGTTATGTCTCTCTAATCTCATTTTGAGACCTTGGTGGCATCAGTGGTATTGTAGCTATCAACAAGTCAATTCTGTTTTACCTTTTTTGACTTCTAGGAGTGATTCGTTATCTAAAACCAAAGAGTATGCTTCCATAACTAAACAGCATGGGTAATTTTATGTAAAATGTTTTAATTTATTCAGTAAACTCAAAGTTGTTCAGTTCTAATCAATGATACGCACATCATTTTATAGTTTTTTCGGACAAACATTGTGGTTGTGATGGCAACAGAGATAGTAAACTACTTGTTTTTTTTCAGTCCGGAGCACTGCTAAGTTAGTATGGAATGTTTTTTTAAAACTGCATACACATGTCGAATGGTTAATTAAAATGTGATCAGATATAATGCGGTTTTTGTTGTTTAATTGTATTCCCCTTTTTATGCCGGAGTCGATGTTCCATACCTTTACCTACTATGTCCATTTTCTAACACTTATTAATATATCACATGACTTTTATTAACAAATCACTTTACAACTCAGGTCAATTTTGAGGTAAAGAAAACATTGTTTAGACTGAATGAGGTACATTTGTAAAATTTGAAACTGCTAACAAAGATAGAGGATATTGAGTGAAACTATGGTATCAAAGAACCATTACTGCTCCGTGCAAAGTTGCTGAATTAGCTTCCCTTATATAGTAATCTTAAGAAAAAGAACCAAGACTTTGTTCTCTAGTAAACAAATACTTTCCCCAAGGCTTATTGCTGGCAATACTCCGTCTAATTGACTGATTGGTAATATACTGGTATATGTTCATTACATGGCGCACCAGCACCGTGTAGTTAAATGTTGCTTATAATGTTGACCATGGAGGAGAACGTGACCTCCTGTTTCCCGCAGTTTTCTACAATTTGTTTACCCGAAAATGGAACCAATCTGCGAAAGTGGAATCTGTGTTTTTCGCCCAATGTTCTTTCGTGCCATTAAGTGTATAGCTAAACCTGCAAATTTGCCACAATCTTTAAATTAACAGGACTAACAATTTTTATATAAATAGGACTAATAGCATTGATATCGTTAGTAAATACGTTGCAGCAAAGAGTGTGTAATTTAAGATAGTACGGAATTAGTAAGGGAGTTGTCCATCCAAAGGCAAATTGGATCGGGCCAATACAATTCGGAACGGTATACTTTGCGGACGAACTTTGCAGACAATATAAACAAAGAAGGGTATTTGATTTTGTAGACAATATAGATTGTATAAGAAAATACGTTAGAGCTATATGAATGGGAAACCTATTCAGCTGCTTAATTTAATTTTGATAACAATGATATGTGATAACATAATACAAGTCATTTACATAGATTTCAATAATTATTGATATGTGATAATTGAATGAACTACATGTTATTTCCTTGTTAGTTGTTAGGTAGGTCACAAGCTAAGCATAGCTGTGTATATGTATATAGATTTATTAATTTATGACATGCATGCAACACTTGGACTCAAACAGTAACACTTTAGTAAATGTAACTCGGGTCCAGTGTGTTAGGCATGCTCAGAAATGTTATGTGGAGTGCTTTCGTTTATTCTGGGATATGGTATTGTAATGGTTGTTGCGTATTAACATTTTGTTTTTTTCCAGCCAGGCGTAGTGACATGAGTTAGAGCAAATCAGATTACACATAATGGCTTCCGGTCATCCATTCAGCAGTTGATAGGTGGTAGTGCTACTGTACTGATAATTGATTGATCCGTTCACTAGTGTTGTCTTTAGAGCGTTAAATATACCTATAAACTGAAAATAGTTCAAACTAGACTTTTAGGAGCAATTTAACTGGAAGCGTACTTAAATGTTTTCTAGTGAAGACACCGTCGACTTTGAAGTATTTGCAGCCATTAAAAATCATAAAAAAACTCACCCCTAAAAACGTTGTATTCGAAATAAATTCAAGTGTCTTTTGACAGAAAACAGTCTATAGAAATCCTAAAAGAAATATCTATCATTGTCCTTTTGCTTTATGAATCTTTGTTCTTTTGGATCATACATGCTTAATTGTTATAAAACACACAATAGATTTACAAGATGGCACTGAATAGCATCCATATCGTGTGTTTCATAATTTCCTTATAAACCAATCAGAAATGGTTTAATCTTTAATTTCTACACTTAAAATGGTATAACGTTCAACACCTTTCTGATAAATCCTTATGTAAACAAGTCTTTAAGCTTCTTTTATCAAAGATTACCTAAAATCACATATTCACCTACCGAGAAATTAGAAGAGCTTCTGTTTTGTAAGAGTTGAAATCCACAAGCCAATTGTTTGCCAAACTCGGTTATTTTCAGTAGATCGGTATTGAGAGTATCACATGCAATGACTGGGTTATCAACAATGATGAACAGACAAGTATCGTCAGCAAAGAGTCGTGTGGAACTTATGTTGAGAACAATGTCATTAATTAAAATTGTGAAAAGACGAGAACCAAGTAAAGAGCCCTGTGGAACTCCTGCATATATTTAAATCGTATCACATCGACCACCCAGAAGGACCACTTTCTGCCTTCTCTCGGATAAGTCATCACGAAACCAAATTAAGAGGCGTCCAGATATACCTATAGAGATTAGCTTTCATAGAAGCCTTTATGCCAAACACGCTTGAAGGCTTTTGAGATATCACGGAAGACTCCAATAATTCTTTGCCTTTATCAAGTGCTTGACAAAATGTACTACATGTATATATAAAAACAAGTTGATTTCATGTGAAATCATTTGGAACAACCTAAACGGTAAAGACGAGATAACATTATTTGTTGTCGGGAAATTGAAAACATGTTACCAATACTAAATGTACTTTACTAGTAGTGCTAAGAAGTTATTTGGGACTATTCTCGAAAACTGAGGATCAACTTTTAAAAGAAAACCATAAACATGTGCTAGTTTCCATGGTGATGGATCTTTGCCAGTGTTAATGGATCTTTTAAAAGGTACTTAGTGTTTTTGCCAATTCGTATTAAAGATCTTTTAGAATCCTATTTTTAGCATTGTCAGTTTCTGCAGCTTTGCCTATTTTGAGTGATTTGAGTGTTGCTCGAATTTTGTCTTCGGTAATGTTGAGTGTGTTTAGTACTGCATGGCGTGGGTGTATGTGTATATTTTGTTCCTATCTTGTAACATTGTTTACGACTTGAAGAAATTATTCAAAAGATTCGCCTTATCATTGTCAGATGTAATTCGGTTACCATTATCATTCAGTGTTACTATCGATTTGTTTATTTGGGTGATATATTTCGTTTAAGTATTTTCTAGTAGTCAGATGTTAAGTAAGTGTGTCGTTTTGCGGTTGCTGTGATAGTTTTTGTGCGAGATTGTGATTTTGCGTTTAGTAATAACTGAGTAGTTTTATTTCTTATTTGCGTGTAGTTATTCCAGTCACGCTCATTTCATGTTCGTTTGGCTTTATCATATGCCCCTTACCTCTCTAATGTGTTTTAGTATATCGTTGTGCATCCATGGTGGGTCTGAATTCCTTATAGTAACTGTTTTATTTGAAATATGATTTTTAGACACGGAGATAAATTTTCAGTGATATGTTTTGCGTATGTATCAATATCATCGTCGACTATTTAATCAAAGAATCTGCTTTTTGTCTCATACTGTCATAATCCAATTGGGCGAAATTCTATACTGAAGGTTTATAAGTTTTTCAAAGACGTTGCAATAGTTGAGACAGCAGAAAACAGGACATTGGTATCTGTGATTTTGATCTAGAAATGGTTAGCCTACTCCAGACGTGTAGACAGTGAACCGGAAGAAACAAGAAAGAGGTCAATGAGAGAGTGATGATGGGATGATTCCGTGAAATGGGTTGGTTCATATATAATCTGTGTCATGTTATACAGTGTGGCTTTGCCATTAATTTTCTTGTGTCGCAGGTTCTAACATATGCAGATTGTAGTCACCTTTGATGATTATAATGTTTATGTTTGTGTTGAAGGCTGGACCACTGGAGGTTTCTGTATTGGACGAGACAATAATAGAGGAGTTTGGCGGGCGGTATAATGTATCGATGAATAATAAATAATTGTTCTTTGCATAACTTGGAGCTCTAACAGGTACCCTGAACGCCATCGACCTCTAGATCAAGCCTTCTAATAGCTGGTATTTTATTTATAACATAGACAAGAACACGCGAATGGTTTTCTACTTCTCTGTCTTTTCTAAAGAGAACAGAATAATAATCGAATGTGAAAGTATCAGTACTTGGATTGTTACCTAGCCATGTTTCTGTAAAATATATGAGTTCACCTTGTAATATATCTTGTTTGTGAAAAAAGCTCTAATCATTATAATAATGGACAACTAAGAGAACATTATTGAAGCTATCTATGATTTCGGAGACGGACGAAAAGGACGAGTGAGTACTGTTCATATCGGTCTACTGTTTTCATGGACATTATAAGAATCATAGCCATCTGGATTACGATTTCAAAAGTTGAGAAGTGACGCAGACCGTTTATTTCAAACTAAAATATAGAAAACAGTTCTATAGACACTCTTTATATGGATACGTCTACAGACATTAAGTGACGCCAGGACTGAATATTCTGAAGGGTGAGGGACTCCAGTTTCTTGCATACCAGATTGGGATATCTGCAGTTTTTACCAGTGCTGGACGACTTACGTGAGTTACTTGTGACGTAACGTTATAAAAAATGTGACGTCACTTTCCCAGACGCAGCATCTGAATAACGTTTGTTTTTATATTAAAACGCATCATTTCGATAAATTTGAATTTAAATATCTATTTCAAAGTGCAAGACGGTATGCAAGAAAACGTTTCTGCCGTGAGATACTTGGTTCAGATGGAAATATCCGTCACTTCGGGTAACTGTTTCGCGGGAACTCGTTGGAGCCTCGTTCCCGCCAAAACAGTTACTCTCAGTGACGGATATTTCGATCTGAACCTCATGCTCATGAAAGAAACTAATAGTCTAAAGTTAACTAGACAGGAAGATGCGGAAGAATGGGGAACTACACCATCGAAAAGAGAGTTAGAGTGAAACATGCATATATTTGCATAAGCACATTTTAATTTAACGTCCAGATATAAGTTGAGAGACTTGGAGAAAAATGTATTGAGTGTATTGTAATCAAACGTGATTTTTTGGTAACCCAACAAATTAAATCGTGTAGATGATTAACACTTTCGTTGATAAATGTGGATGTTGATTTCACTTTTGATACCTAGTTGACAATACATTTATCTATTGTAATTATATTGTGTCTTTGGGTTTCAGCCAGAGTATATAATATTTACGTTTTTGTGAAAAGTTAAAAAAGATTTTTCATGTCCACTTTACTACTCACGACATATTTCTGTCATCATGCAGCCCATTTAGCTTAATTTATTTGAACTTTCCGTAAATATAGCCTACTGATTGCTAAGATGGTTTCAAGGACTAACGCCGGTGCGTCTCGGAAGGTCTTAATGATTTTACTAAATACATTTTAATCCCAGAAGAAAGAATTGATGTGATAAAGAAAGATAAGAATGGAAAATTCAACAACAACACATTTTTACAACAACTTTTTTATATCATCATATTTACGTTTTGGCGAAAGCCTTCAACAGAATAACAATAAATAGCGGAAGTGACGTAACGTCGTATACATTTTAACTATAGTCACGTCAAATTGCGGGAAAACTGAATATGAAAAACATTACACAAATCTATGCATAAATATGATAGTTGCTTACATATATGTATACTAATAAATCTGTAATGATAAAAGAAAATGCTGGAATATCAGTACCGGATTGTGAAAATGCAGAAAGTTTCCTATAATAGTATAAGTATATATATTATATCAAAAAACAAAACAAAAAAATAACAACAATAAAACAAATACCATGTAAACGAGCAAAGCAAAGTATGCTGCTGGAAAAGGACTGAAAGGAAGGACGCCACTGCTAAATTTAATTATAACAGTACATGTATTAATATCGAGAGTCTTCCACCTTTGTTTTAATGTTGCAGTGAAATTTTTCTTTCACCGCAGCCAAAATAGGTATAGGTGTACCCAGGTGGTCAGACATGGAGTTTCAATTGATGGCAAAAAACACGACTTGTCGTTTTAGTTAATCAAAATATTCAATTTCAAATTATAACAATTCAACGTAGGTCGATGTTTGGTGGAAACATGATCCTTTCGCCTTTTTATACCTTCATCAGGTATCTTATTGAACTTAATACGTTCATCTTGTATATAAATGAAATGTCACTCAACTGTTTTGCTTGTATATTTCTTCAATTTAAACATGAAAGAAGCCTTGAAGTTTTCCTTGGAATAGAGTGGCCAAAACCTTTCCGAAATATTAAATTTTATAAGGTAATATTGCTTTAGTAATATTGTTGCACTTCATAAATTTCTGAGAATTTAAATTGAAAATTTAGATGAAATTTATTTTCACCACATGCTTCGCGGTAGGTATTAAGAGCCGAAATTGTCATGTTTATTTTTGAATTTATTTCAATTGTATTGTTTCTAATGGCATGGTTTATATGTTGCATTTCTTTTTTGTAATTTTAATATTGCTACTTTATATACAATGCACAAGAATATAATACACTAAATGTAACGATTGAAAGTTTGAATGAAACTAAAAGTAGACCCCTGTTCCTTACAAACATTGCTCGTTTGTGGCATTCGGTTACATTGGTACAACGTGCCATCCAGTGGCACACGTAAACAAAATGTCATTCCATTTGATTAATCAGGTACAATAGGCTACTCAGTTACTCAGGTGCAATCTAACAGGTATGATATTATTTTCGGCGTTGTTTATTCTCATGAACTACTGATCGTATTTGAGGAGGTAAGGTTAATTTTGCAACAGGAGGAATAACTTGCACATAAAGCCGCTTAATACTACTTTTAGGAAACAAGTTAAGAAAAAATGACCGAATTTGTATATTTTGTTACCTACTTACTTTATTGCTCGATAACCCTATTTGTCTTGATAAAATACATTCCTTTAAATACGGTGGCAATGGTTATGATCAATTTTCTATCGTTTTAAAAAAAATATACCTTATTTGACAAATGGAGTCCTCCATGCGATTTTGTGTTAATTACACAGGGGTTCACAATCATGAAACAACTCCTCATCTTATGTTCTTCTAGGTATACATTAGACAGGTAGGAGAACTGGGTTTTGAGTAAATGGAATTTTACTTTAAAGACTTTATTAATTTAGCGTATTGTAAATGCTGAATGTACTCTGGTCGGTCAATTAATCGTATCAGCTTGCAATATATGCAATGGTCATGTGTCTAAATACATATATATATCAATGAGCAGACCTCGACAAAGATTTCACCTACGTATGCCAGAGACGCTACTGACTTTATTTTGAAACTAAAGCATTTTAAGAAAACACACCATTGGATGCTAATTATGTGTATACTAAATAATGGTATTAAAACGTGAAGACACTTTTTGGAAAACCTAATTATTTTGTTAAATCACCTATTCATAATAATATATCAATTTACTGAAGTTGTGTTGCAAAATAAATTTTCCAATTTGATTGAAACACATGTTTTCAATACATGGGTACCTTACGACCCTCAGGTATGTATTTGTCTAACTGTTTGTTGGTAATTTTGAGAATAATTCTTTTATCCATGCCAGTTAAGGCCTGATGCGCGGTTTAGTTTTTGGATTGGATGTTTGTATTATGATCTCATTTGCTATTTATAGATTTTTTGTTGTTGCTTTAACATAAAAATAATAAACTTTAAGGTACCTTGACGGTATGTCATACAAATGTTTCATTTCAGATGTTGATTCATCTATTGATGACAGTGTTAATATCAATACCAGTGCTCTTGAAAAACCATAAATAAACTTATGTTTTCTCTATATTTCATTAGGCCTTACATACATTATTTATTATCTCACTTAAATTCGTACATGAAATAAACAAGCAAGAATGTATAGGATTGGTACAAACAGGTAGATGTATTCACTCAATTTTCGCACATTCAAAAATCACACATGAATAATGGTTCAACATAAACAGCAAAAATAATTATATGCCAAAATGAAACTATGGCTGCACTGTCTCTTAACATATAAGGAAAGAAAAAAAATACACGTGAACGTTTAATGGTAACACGTGAATAGTCCTGAACGACTATTCCCACTATCTTTGCAGAATAAAATCGCAACCACACTTTGCATGTCTCCCGTCTTTCGTACCCGAACATACTTCTATTTCCATGGCAACAGAAAATCAACATAACTGAAACAATCAAAACCATGTAGAAATATACTTCAATATATATAACATGTGAAATATATTCGATCAAGAATTATATTAAACTTTTTATTTATCTAAAAAGTTTATGTGCGACATCTACCTATTTAGACCGACAATCTTTAATAAATCCATAAAGCACGAAAACTTTGTGAATACGCTTGACTGACCACTAAACACGGTGGTCAATCTTACGTATCTAGATACGGCATACAACCGTCAATAAATATATAATATCCACCAGTAGTTTAATCTTTCTGCCATCATATAGTATGTACTATTTGAGTACGTTTCAGCTTGTCTAAACATTACAGATGTATTTGCGCTGATGATAATCATACTCTATAGTTAGGAACTACCAAGAGTCAGCTGTTGTCTATGTATTTGATAATGTAAAAAACATTTCAACAAATGGATGCACTTAAAGTCTCTATTATGGACATCATTAACAAGGTGTGCCTTTTGTTATAGAGCTTAATTTATCTCTTTCTAATAGTGCTACTTATTTTAAAATTACGGGTATCTACTTCTGATGTTAGGGATTTGTATAATTATAAACTCATTGTAGCTTGTAAGCGTCCTAGAAAAAAAAAGCATATACTGCTCAAGACAAAAGTCCAAGTGATTCAAGTGATATCCAGTTAAAATCTGGCGTGTGCAACCGAGCTTTATGTTCTCTGCGTGTTAGCCTTGTTGAAAGAGATAGCTTTGTCAGCTGACAATATCTTACTACATTGAAACATAGATTTGATGCAAACTCTTCAAGTTCTAATGTCGTTTATCTAATTACATGTAAAAAATGAAAGCAGTATGTTGGTCAAACTAGTATTAATCTACAGTTTTGAAATGTGTTTATTGTGTCAGTGATCCAGCTTCTAGAAATGTTAAGATACTATACATTCATTTTAAAATATTGGCAATAATAAATTATTTATCACTTGTTAAAAAATGTGCCATATTTAAACATCTGGTCCACTTTCATGTGATTTCGCTAAATTAAGTTCTAACATCAGCGACAAATGCTTTAACATGAAATTGAAGTGAAACAATACTTGAAAGTTCAGTAACATTTTTTTAAAAATAGGGTATTAAAAACCCGAGTTTTCGGGGCCTGACTAAGGTACCCTTCTTCGTCCTGTAATGAATAAGCAGTATTAAGGAACAGAACAGCACGGAATCCTAATTTTGAATAGCTGTGACAGTCGTGGTATTGAAGAGGAAAGTGTAATGAAGAGACCAAGTACCATAAATCTGGTGCGTTTGAGAAAACCTCTCTCAGTGTACTTGCTTATTGTTTTACGAAACACTTGATCCTACAACTTGTCATGGTTCTTATCGTTCGGAGTTTGTAATGTAATTGAGATCTCCATAGTAATCAGGATATTTTATACCTGGCATAGGAAAAAGAGAATTCTTTTTATTCCACAGATATACAACTGTAAAATTAATATAGATTCATATAAATTTGTTTTAATATTGGTATCATTCCAATATTCCAAGAGTTAATATTATGGCATTATGATGTTCTCTTTTTTAAATCATGACGGTCACGTTGAAGTGTAATATCAATATAATTCTTGATATCGAGCTTCTGACATTGCGCAGACTAACTGATTTATTGCATTCAATTTAAGAATATTTGATAGAAAATGAAGAGGGGCAATGTGATAAAATATGACCTAAGTAATCATCATCGTGTAAATGATTTTTTATTTCATAAATCATTTAGACGTTAACATAATGAATTACATAATATGCACAACGTGATATAGTATAGTAAGACATAGCAATATGTGTAACGACATGTTTATAAATATAAAACCATGGCACTACCTGTACATCCAATAATTGTTATGAAGGTATTTATTTATTGGCACACTTTATATGAAGCTGATAGTGTGAATAGGCCTATTAATTGACTGGATCAAACAGCACGTTTATAGTCTGGATTACATATTTCTGGTGCAGTTTTGTTGACTACATTGAAACATGTTTTTACACATTCACCGGCGCAACAACTCCAACAGTTTCCTTTTTTCTAAGTTTTGTTTTTATTCCTAGTTGGGCAAGCTTGCTTTTTTATTTCTGTCACACTTTAAGTTTCTGAAATGATATCTGGTAGGTTCCCGTTGTACTCATCATTCCCTGCTTAATTTCTTCAAGAATTTTCCTTCTCTTTGCTTCCCGTTTAGTTTTAATGTCTGAATTCAAATAGCTATCATTTTGATAGTAATGTTTGTTGATTTAGACGTTTTTCGTTCGTGTTTCGGAGATCAGGAAATATTTTGTTTTCTTGAGTATTTCAAATAACTCGATTTACCAAATGGCTGGTTCTATTGTTTGTTTAAGGACGGAACTGGAATTAAATCAAAGTTCCACGTGCGCTTACACACAAACTGCAAGTGCAAACTGTATATTAATGAAGAAGGAAACCTTACAGAGAAAAAAAAAAAATAATATCAAACAGGGAATGCCACGTACCAACCGTTGGAACGACTTACAATATTCTCGTGTACCGAAGCTTGTACGTTACATGATTTGTAAAAGACAAAAGTATGGTTACAGTGCGAGTATGCTGTATTATTTCAGTGATCTTTTCCGTGGATCTAGACCACAAATTGGACAGTTAGACACGTAACAATGAACTTTTAAATTATGTTTTCATCAAGTTACATAAATAGTATAAGAAAGCTCGACACCTTAATTATCGCACGTTAGGAAGTTTATAAAAAGATGAAATGAAAGTCTAAGATTAAATGTTTTTTATTTAACACAAGACTGAGAGTAATTGTGTCAAATTGAAAATGCAATCCGGGTATAATTAAATATTATGGAAAATATAATTTAAGACGAAATATTTTCTACACTGAGTCTCGCTGAATTTAAAGATAATTTTGCACTGAATTTATCTCAGAATTAAATCAAAAATGTAATGTTTTTCGAAGAGACAAGTACAAATCTCAGTCTCTCTCTGTGCCTTTCTCTCCAATTATGTTCATTTCATAATTCATGATATAGAAAATTAGAAGAAAAAAGAAATTATGTTACTTACCGTATTTGTATGCTGATTTGTTTGCAGTTAAGTCTTGCGAAACAATAAAATTATATAAAAGTATAACGACTTTAATAACTAGAAAAGGTATGGGACCATTGTGTTACACTTTTTTCATCTAACAACTTTGACAAGTGGAGGGTACATTTCATAGAAGCCATAACTTATAAAAACACGTACAGATGACACGTCCCATCTTTAGACCGTTAAGATGTCAAAATACAAAAACACGTCTAAAGAAGCTAGTTTAATATAATTATAATACATTTAAATGTGAGGGTTGAAATAAAAACTCCAAAATAAACAATTAGCAAAAAAGAAAAACGGTGGCACTTCTATCATATTTCTTTTATTATATTGAATAAAACAATTTAAAAATCGTTATTGACGGCCAATATTGAAAACACGGGGGCATCCAATCTGTCAGACTTCACATGTAAACAGTTTACAAATCATTAAATGGGTAGCTGAAATCGGAAACTATGTTATACATTTTTTGCACCATTTTATTCCTTTATATATTTCACTTGACGATGTAACAATTACATAAGCGAACCTTTAAAAAGTGTTCTTTATATAAGACGAAATGTTTCAACAAATCACTGAAAAAGTGAAACAATTTAAGACCCCCATAAGCATTTCATAGGGAAAACGGAATGGTAGGTTTTAAATCAAAATTGGTAGGTGAAATACTTAATTAATATTTTTGAAATTTATATCACCATTTAGGTAAAGGAATTTACCAACTTTTGTGATAATTACAATTACGATATATAAATGCATTTAAAAGTTTTTGACGTTATTACAAAAATTGTTATTGCCAGATATTAAGTAGTATCTCAGACAATTAATAATTTAAAGTGACCTTGTTCGTGACTTTCAATTTTATATTGTAGCTGTTATTTGAAATCATTGAGAAAGATTAAATTTAAAAAGACGCGAGTCCTGCAAAATTACATTTCAAAATCTAATTTCAGAGAAATATGATAATGGTGTCTTATATAATATTATATTTCACTGCCTTTATGATTTGACATTCTGGCGAAATTACAAAATAGCTTCGGTAAGTACATGTTATAAGCTTATTGTTCTTTCAATATGTTCAATATGTCAAATAGTCCTATATTTTACTTTACACAAATATCGAGACGACCAAAAACTACAAAACCAGATACTAACGACTACAGAGTCTTGATCGGGGAGGAGTACCATTTTGGTATGAAATCTCATGTGAGTCTTATCTTGTCTGCCGAGAACATACGCTGCAGATTTTGTGGCATTTGTAATCTATAAGTGAGATAATTTATCACATTCGTTGAATGTGGCCGTGTTTAACCGTTCTGAGACTACAACATTGAAATTGATCGATGGTTTATTATATCTTCTTTTTAGCTCGTCTGATTTTTGAAAAAAATGACGAGCTATTGTCGTCACTTGATTGTCGTCGTCGTCGTCTTCGTCGTTGTCGTCGGCGTTGGTTAAGTTTTGCGTTTAGGTCACCTACATGCAAACTATCAAAGCTATCACTTTCAAACTTGGGAAACTTGTTCATCTAATACCCTTCTTCACATTGTATCCTAAAGCTGCTGAGTCTGACCTGTTTTTTTGGGTAAAAAACATGAATTTTGATGGATTTTGGTTGATTTTGAGAATTGGACATAGCTTCTTCATTT
>JAUMHA010393874.1:0-11662 GCA_032359765.1 Saxidomus gigantea
TTGTTTTACAAAGGCGTATATAGGAAAACTTATTTGGTATATAACATTATCTAGTGATCTTCCACCAGGCAAGTGGATTGTACCAAGGTGAGCGATATAGGGCCATTTTGGCCCTCTTGTTTAAAGATATTTCTTGTTTAACTCTATCTCTCACATTGTCTTGGGAGTGATCAAGGACATTCTCCACATATTAGGCAGATATTTGGCTCACCATTATAGGGATGAAATTGACTGTATACTTATTACAAACTATGTGTTGCAAAGACTGATAAGTTTTAATAACTTTTAGATACAAAAGCGGTACCGGAAGCAAGAGTTACGCGTTCAAATTAATATTATACTTATTGTGCACTGTGCAATTATTGTAAAGTGCTTTTACGATTATCATACAGTGAAAGAACTCGTGTTTGCGAATAGGCATACAGTGCATATTTTTAAAACATGTAAATTCCGACAGTGTTTTGACTCTTCCCTTGCGTTTTAACCAGTAAAAAGGATTGTTTCCAATATATGAATAAATGATCGAGCTGTAAACAAGTTTTGAGTTAAAGAATTGTTCAAATCTTTCAAAATGAAAGCAATTTCATGGTAAGTAGCAAATACATTTAGATATTTTGAATATAATCATGTGTGGCAAAACCAACTTTAAATATAACTATTCTACGATGTAATAAGACAAATAACAATTACTGTACTGTCCTAATTCCACTTCAATAATTGAAATTAAATTGCACGATAAAAATAATTATTGTTTCTGTATGCCTATTCGGTGCAACTTCCGGTATGATCCAGTCGGAGTTAGTACACTGTGAAGTTGTCCCTGTCAATTTTTCAAGTAACCATGTTTGCGTATTGTCTTTATCTATACCTTTGATGGTTATAAAACAAACATTGTTCCCTACCAGCCATCATAACGTAATAAATTACATACGACAGAATCACTAAAATTAGCACAAGACATTTTGTTGATTGATTTATCTCAAACCCTAAGGCTGCGCGTAGCAGACAATTCATATCCTGGGAGTTGTTCGTTCTCATTTTCTTTCGTACCAAATCAAATTACTGACAAGTTGCATGGAGGGATTTTCAACCAGATTGAAGCCAGATTTCTATCATTAAGTTTAGGTAGTATTCTGTCTATAGTTTTGCTTGCTTTATTGAAATATTATTGCATCGAAGAGGAAATATGACTGTCATACAATGACTGAAGAAAGATATTTCAAAGTTAAAAACAATCCATATAAAATTGTGTTTTTGCGAATTTTAAGTGCATGATTGATTGTACAATATATTTTGTATTAAAGGTTGAGGTCTGGTAATGGATATCGTATACCCTACACAATCATTTTGAATAGGTTATACAGTCAGGATCATTTTAGTTAAAAATAGGTTTTATCGATTCTTTGTGTGCTTTAAACAGTTTTGGTACAGAAAAAAATCCGTTTAATAACGGAAATGTATATCTTGCACTTGTATACAAAAATAACCCAATTGTGTTAGACATCAAACTAATATATAACTACGCAACAAATAACTTCCATGACTGAGTCGAAAGTACTGTTTCACGTTTATAGAAGAAGACGGACGCGACGTAACTGTTTTAAACTTTATAAGTCTATACGAATTAGGTGTCGGAGTGGCATTGACTTTATCAGAAACTTCTTATAAAATTATATAAAGATGCCAATGTTATATTTTTGTATTTGACAGCATGATTCTGAGGTTGGTAGGTAGGTAGGTAGGTAGGTTTCAGTATTTCATAGATGTACAAACATGGTTAAAACAAACATGATGCATACATAATTATACAGCTAATTAGGTGTATACAAAAGTTTATAACCTTGATATGCACATCAATACTAACGTTAACACAAAAAAGGGAAAAGTGATTCTCCCTTAGTTCCATTGTTGTCCTTGACATTGATTGCACACCATGGAAAGGCATGATTATTTGCTTCAAATAAATCAATGTTATTACAGTTGTATAGGTTCACAGACCTAGGTTATTACAACATCATTGTATGCATGAGATCAAATTCCTGTATGACTAAGAATTTCAGTTATATGAGCATCATTCAGTCTTATAACAATAAAAGCACTGACAATATTAAAGAGTAATATACCAAGTATATCTATCCAAGCATTACACTAAAATATGCATAGAGATCGTAAAGAATGATAAGACACTAAAACCAAAAATGCGAAGAAACCGTTACGAATGATAAGACACAATGTTAAAACTAGGACAACAGAGGATGTTTGACGGATACCTTAAAATGCTTATAAACTGTAATATTACGTATCAACTGTGGCAAGTTATTCCAAAGCATACACCCCTGATAAGCAAAAGACTTTTTTCCAAATCCCTTCACCTTGGGAATACAGAAACAATTTAACCACCGTCATGAAATTTAACCTGGATGGATCGACAAGATTGGAACTAACAGTTACCCTAAACATTGTACAATGATTGTGTAATAAGTGTACAGGATTAAAATGTTCTCCTAGGTAATCTGGAGCTATGCCTGACTTAACTTTGAAAATATGACACTATATAATTTGGTTTACCCGTTCTACAACTAATAACCACTTTAAATACCTAAACTGGTCTGCACCAACATGAGACATAGAATCCATATTCAAGACGAATCTCAAAATTTGTGTTGGGTTGTTTGAAGTCTATTTTTCAACAACTGTGTCAAACCTTGGTACCAAAAGGAACAGGCATAATCAAAGTGGTACTGTATTAGGAATGTAACCAATAGCTTTCTGGTTTGTTGTGTTAGAAAATCACGTTTTTTATACAGGAACTTTAACCTAGTGTTGGCTTGACTAATTACTGACCTTGCCATAGGCTCACCAGACAGGCTTTGGTCCAAAGTGGCGCCAAGATATTAACTAAATGGACAGCAACATTAATCTTGGCATAACATGATATTTTCGTACTGGACTGAGACCTTATTTTTCATTTTGAGCTAAACAAAATGGACTCTGTTTTGCCTAAATGCAAAGATAACTTGTTACAAAGAAGCCATTCACTGACTGTTTCCAGTTCACTGGTTAACACATTTTCAATTTGGCTTTAACTTTTACCTGTAACTAATATCCCAAAATCATCAGCAAATGAAAGTGTTTTATTTTTTTACCACTACTGACTTGTCGTTAACGTAAATTTGAAATAAAAGAGGTCCAAGTATGGACCCTTGCGGGACACCATATGTGATACTAGAAAGAGAAGATAATGTACCAGGTACAGCGACCAGTTGATATCTATCACATAAGTATGACCTGAATTTCGCTTAGCCCCAGGGCTTCAAGTTTTATCAATAGAAATACTGCCATCAACAATGTCAAAGGCCATATGGAGATCAAGCAGTACCATCCCTACCATATGACCCTTATCCATTTGGAACCGCATATAGTCAGATAAGTGTACAAGACATGTATCTGTCAAAAACCCGCGCTTAAACCCGGTAATTACCAACCTCAGTCTTGTCATTTTTCTTCAACAAAGGAACAAAACGGGCAGACGTGTAATCATCCGGTACTACACCTTGAATAATGGACAAATTGACAATATGGGTGAGAGGAATGGCTATGATGGAGGCACTGTTCCGTACAAATCTAGCTGGTATTTGATCTAGATCAGTAGCTTTATTAGCACTGAGCTTATTTAAGTACTGCAAAACACTGTTTTCTGATACAAGAATAACTATAAGCTTTAACACCTTTATCAGTATTGAAACAAGAGAGAATTTTTTTCCATATTTGTTATAACAGGCAGGAAGTTTCTCAACAAGTTTAGAAGCAACAGAAGTATAAAATGTATTGAATATTTCAGCTATTTTAGTCTCATGTATACCAACCACACTGCATTCCACAGAGAGCAGTTAATTATCAATTAAATTTGGCATATTTTTCTTTATTATGTGTTGACAAGTGAACTTTACTTTGGTACAAGTTCTGCTAGAGTGTAGAATAATTTTGGACTGAACGAACATGTAAACAGACCAAAATTTCTTATACTGAAAAGAGACCCGTCCTACCAGGCACTACAAAATATATGTTAGGAAAAGAGTTCACTTCAAAAACAATATCTGGAATAACTTTCTTGAACACCTATACAATTGATTAATGTGGGTAAACTAGTATTATTTGTGTCGGCTGCTCAGATCTGCTATGCATGTATGTTTACATTCAATGATTCCTCATTCACTGCTCGTTAAACTGATAATAATAATAATAATAATAATAGTAATAAAATAATAATATCTTTATTTAACGAAGGTTATTTATGAAACAAACAACATGTGATATCAAATACTTTGATGAATAACTTAATTTGGCTTGCCATAATTTTAACCCACCAATCACAGCGTACAATTTCTATGGGATTGTCTAGAACGCGGAAAACCACGCGTTTTTTTCTATCTAAAACGCAGACCTGCAGACAAGTATATTTATTTAGAAAACAGGTTGAAATGTGTAGAAAACGCAGACTAAGTAATGTAAGGGTAGAAACGGAGATTTAATGTGACTGATTTAGTCCAGGCTGTTGAGCTTTTGACTCGGACACAATTCATACAGAAATGATTTTTTGTATGGTGACTGGAAATGGCTTGCTTTAACACAAATCGTAAAGTTCCCAAAGATTTCAGGCTGGGAAAAGTTTTTTTGGGCATTTTCTGTATTTTTTTATAATTTCATTGAGAATTTCTGGAATACTGACTTAACTTTGTAACCATAAAATCGATTTTCAAATTATTTTACACATATGTCAATCATTGTTAGATGAAACAATTCGCACAAGAATCTGGTCTTTAAACCCAAGGTCAAGGTCAAATTTAGAGGTCAAAGGTCAAAAACAAGAACTTTTTTTCATTAGCGGTCATAAAAGAGTTTGATGGATTTCTAAAAAACTGTACGTAAATGTCTGCCATTACAATGTTATGCGATTCGTGTAAAAATCAGGTCCCTAGATTCAGGGTCAAGGTCACACTTAAAGGTCAAAGGTGATAAATGGGAGGAATCCAAATCAAAGACCATACCTTTAAGTTAACATTTTGATATAAAATGGTTGTATTTATACAGAAAACAATTTGACGACATCCAATAAAAGAATAATGTTATTAATTACCACTGTAACTCACAAAACCATTTTTTATCCTCATTAGTACTATCCAATATCAATTGATTAATTAACCAACATTAAATTAATCAAATGAAGTAATATAATGATTTATTACCCTTTCATGAAATTTGCGGTCTTCTAATTGGTCAACGATCCGTAAATATATATTGATATTTACGGGCAAGCCGGTAATATACACTTGACATAACCCGTTACTGTACCCCATGCTAAACGTGAGCTTGTTCGCCGCGTACACTACCTCAATGTATACGTCCGTGCTGATTTGTGACGTCACGAAGTGACATTGAGGTATCATAAGGGGATTTCAAGGAATGCCTACGTTCAGCCGTTAAATAAATAAAACATAAACGGAATCTTTCAATATTTAAGACAGGGAAGGTAATAAAATTGTCATTTGTTTTTTGACGTGATATATGGGGATATATTAACCGCCTCGACATAATATTACCCTCGCCTAACGGCTCGGGTAATATAAGTCTAGGCGGGTAATATATCCCCATATACAACTTCAAAAACCAGATAACATATGATATCAACTCAAAGTTGAATAGTGACGTCGAAAATGTATATCCTTTCTTTATTAGGCATCTTGTGGAAAATAAACAACCCAGTTTTAGTGAAAATGCTCAGTAATTACATTTGGTTGGTTAATTGGTGGCTCTCTGCCTTTTATAGCCACTTTTCATGGGACATCTGCACCAGAAGTCTTTCAGTAATTTCTGACTGCCTGAAGCCACTCATGACCAACATCCTTTCTCTGTCATTTGTATGTTGACTCATTTGGAGAAGACAGTGTTCTACATTTTCTGGTTTTCTACAATCACAATAAGAGTTCTCTCCTATATCAACTTTGTGTAGATGCTGTGACAACTTTGTACTTGGAGAATTACACGTTGTTTCTCATGGTTGTTGAAATCTGTCCTTTTGTTATGACTTTCTGGTTTTGAACTAAAAAAGTCGTCTGACTTTATCTGAGGCATCCCAGCGTCTCTGCCATTTAATCTTGACTGCTTTATTCGCTACTGAGCAGGCCTTAGACTGTGTTGTTTATTTTCCATTATTTCTGCTTCCGTGGCAGCTTCTTTTACCAGTCTCCCTGCAATTTCACTGCCTTCAATGCTATGTTGAACAGTCTAAATTTATTTTAATTGTCTGTGTTGATTTAATTTCTATAACGATATGAATGTGAGCACAGCACTCCCAGCCAAACTATAAGATTCCAATGGCTGTCTGACTGTCTGGAAGTATTTTTATAGTTTTCAGTGGTCTCTGTTTAAGTTCTTCCGATACAAATTGCAAAAATCTTAAACTGAGACCACTGAAAACTGTAAGAATATTATGATGGCTACAAGTTCGCCTGCTAAAATCGGTGCTAATTTAGAAACTGGTTGTTTGACATCCGCTTTCCCATGGTTGGTCATATAAATGCAGGAACTCTTTTCGCATGGGCCTGGATTTATCTGTACATTAACCATCAAGTAGTGTAGATATTCAAATCGTAGCATATGTTGTATGACACCCTTGCTGTTTTGACTTTGATTTGGATGATCCTTGCTGCAATATTCTAAATATGGTAGCACCATATTTTTTGTTATGTTAAACTATGTTATCTAGACATATCTTCTTTAATTTGGCTAACCACATCAACAGTCCTAAAGCATTTAAAGCAATGCTTCTATATAAATAAATAAATAAATAAATATATAAATAATGACGAAAAAAGAGCTTTTCATCGAGAACTACATCTAATTCTTTTTATATGCAAAATTCAATTTTGTCTATATTCAGCGACATAATCTATGTCTTCCTGTTATTTTGTCTCCAAAACCTTTGGGTTATATTCCGTTCACCTGATTGTACCTTTATCAGCAACTTTTACTTTCTGGCATGTGACCTTTAGGAATATGCCACTCAGGTAAATGTTATAGACCAGTGGAATAACACTGATCCCTGTAGCAATCTCATGTATGTCTTAAAAGGGTAATCTTAGTGGCTTCTCAAACAAAAAATAGCTTCTCTCTCTAATAGAAATCTAGCCAACCCATATTTGGCTTTTGATTCCCAGGTTGTGTAGTTTGACTAGAAGCCCATCCCTGTATACAGTGTAAAATGTCTTTTCCTTATAATAAAGACCGCAGTAGTAATACAGTTATTGTTCAAACCAGATGCAATATACTAATGTCCTGAACTAGTTGCTGCAAGGTCTGTGCGGTACCTCTGCTCTCTCTAAAATCATCTTGAGCTGTGTCAAGAAGATTGTGGTGTTCAGCGAATGAGAACAATATATAATTTACAACTGTTCTGTGCATTTACCTAGTACACTTGTCAGATTGATTGAAGGTCTATATGAGCCTGCCTTATAATAATTATTTATTATCATGTCTCCTTGTCTGGCTTCTGTAGGAATTTTACATATGCAATTTTCCAGGATTTTGAAGTTTTATATGTAAAAACACTATGGTGATAGCATCTAACAAAGTTGCATTGCTTTTTCAGATCAGATATGTGATAATATTGTCTCGGCCAGATGTAGTTTCATTTTCAAATTTCTGCAGTGATGCTTCAACTTCTTCTTGTGTTTAAGAACTTTTCTTCCCTTTCTGGTTGTGTGCCTTTATTTCCTATTCGATATCTACCATGAAATTCATCATCACATCTTTCATTTGCTACGTGCTCCCCTGTGTCTTTAAGAATTTCACATTTTCCTTGTCCACCGAATACTTGACTGCCATGTTTGTTTAATACTTGTTATACATTTTCCCCATCTGACTCTATATGATGTAAGCTTGTAAACTGTTAACCACTTTTTAGTCTTTGCACTTACCTATAGGGTTGCACAATACATCAACCAAGTCAGATTTATCTGTTTTAAAGACATTGTCATATTTTGTTTTCCCCTTAATTTTTGCAGCACGTCTGGTGTTCTCCATCACTTAATATGCTTTTTGCACTATTTAGTTCAGTTTTACCCTTTTTAACATCTTCATTTACCCATGGTGGTTTTTTTTCATTTGTCTACATTCACTGCATGTATTCAATGGCAAATGTGTAACAAAGAGCAGTCACTCTTTCAATAATTCAGATTCAAATCTAAAACTTATGAACATTCCAATGCAAACTAGAAGCAGGTAAACTATTTTTAATCGTTTCTATGCAGTGAATCTTACACTTAATTTTTTTTTGTAATTGATCATACACCTGATGTCATAGAGACTCACTCTGGTACAATGTAATACACGTTGGCCAAGACAGTCTATGTATTGACATTGGAAATTTCAAAATTCCAATCTATCCTGTTAATCATAATTCAAAAGTCTAGTATTAGTAATACCCACATTTTGAGAGAATATGATAAAAAGTTGTGTGGTAGGATTAGATACATTTGAATTGTTGAACTGCTTGTAACATTTCCCCACCCACCTTGCATAGCATATCTGTTTGTACATGCATGCAACTGTTGTTAAATAGCCTCAAAACTATCACAAACATGTCAAAATGTACACAAATAGAATTAGTTTAACATATGAAATCTTTAATTATGCATGTTTGCTTTAAATATTTTAAAGAACGGAAACAGAAAATAAGAATTTTGCAAAAAAGTAAAATATTAGGTATATTTCTAACAAAATATTCATAATATTTTATCAAAAATGGAACTATATCATAACAATACGTATGCTCATACATTTTGATATAGTAGTGATAGTTAGTGACATTAAAATACATTAAAAATAGAATATGCAATACTTGTTAGCACTTGTATGTGACAGAGTATTTTTCAAAAGTACGGCGGCCATCTTGGCGGCCATCTTGGATTGTAGAGTTTTCCAAGTGGGAACTTTGTGTTAATGGATACTACAGACATAGAACTTTTTTTGTCCGGGTTCAGCCTATTTTGAGGCTCACTAGCCTTGACTAATAGCAGTTGTTTATCTAACTGAAATTCAAGATAAAGAAATACCATACTCGTGTATAAATCATGTGTTACTGTTAAATGTATTTTTTGCGAAATTTGTATCGTCGTTTTATTGCCGTCGTCGCAGGTGCGGCCAATTTAGGTCGAAATTGTCATTTTCCTAAAAATTAAAATTTTTCGCGTCGGCATGCAGCCAAAACTTCAGCCGCTTTCGGCAATCTCCAGTGACCTGCCACACGCGTGACCGCGTTTAATGGCCCATTGTTAGGGTCAAATGCTCTATATTGTTAGGGTCAAATGCTCTATATTGTTAGGGTCAATTATATTACTCAAACTTTAAGATCAGAAAAAACTTAATACATTTCATTTTAGATTTTAAAATTATTATTTCATAGATCTATGCATATTTTGAAATAATTTATTCTATTACATGATGTTAGTGTTTAATTCTTTTAATTTGAAATCAATCTTAATGAAACAAAACGAGCGTTTCAATATTGAAATTAAAAATAATTAATTGATATGATGAATTATTAAATGAAGGAATGAAATCATGAATGAAAGGATGGACCTACGAACGAACGATAAATGAATGAATGAATGAATGGATTTACATTTACAAATGAAAATATATTTATTCAAGATAAAAAATGTTTATGTTAATCCATGGTCAATACTTGTGCAATGTTGTTTACATGTATATATATGTGATTATTTATTGTTGTTACATTTATATTCATTTTGTATCCTACTAGATTATGCATGAAAATATTACTCTGCTCAAAAATGTAGCCATTTTAGTCTGAAATATACCCTAAAGCGATCCTACGCGCATCCTCAAATTAAAATTTTCCCGGGGGAACATGCCCCTGGACGTCCCATCCTACATATACTTTGGCCGCACCATTCTTAAAATGCTGACGACTTAAACACAACGGAAACAACATCGTATAAGTTTGTACGTTATTAAAGATACAATATCAATGAAAACGAGGTGTCAAATTTTTCAAAAGTCAAAATATCTTAGAATATGTCATAATACATCATAATTGGCAAGCAAAGTTTTGTCAAATTTCTAGCAACCATTGTTAGATATTTTACAAAAGTATATAGAAACTTAAAAAGACAAAACCGAGCAATGCAGTTCTTTCTTGGCACTGGAAAATATACTCTTTGTACTGTTTTGTATAATATAGAATAAGCATGGCATCCATCACATGTAACAAAACAATTTTGTGATAAAGTTATTCAAGCCTCTTTGAATCAGTTCATTAATGAATGGAAAACTAACATACAGAGAGAAATGGGGTCAGCTGGGAGAGTAGGAAATAAACTTAGAACATATAAATTATTTAAGCAAGATTTTGAAACTGAAGAGTATATTGAGCATCCATTATCTGTCAAATATAGATCTGCATTAGCTAAAGTCAGATGTGGAGTTTCTCCGCTACGATTATAAACTGAGAGGTACATATATCAAAATATTCACGTTGAACAAAGATTATGTCTATGTAGAAAATGAAATACATGTTTTGTTACACTGTCCTGCATACCAATTTATCAGAGATGTTTTAGTTGCGGAAGAAGTGCTGATAGATGAATCTCTCTGTAACTGGTCAGATCCTGCTAAATTGAAGTTTATATTCTCCAACAAAAAAATGGTAAATTTCAGTGCCAAAACCTGTTTTAAAGTTCGCAAAACTAGAAATAATATTTTATATAATTAATGGTCTTTTTTTATTTGAAGATGTCATCTTTTATCTCAGTTTAGGTAAACATTGCTAATCAGTTCATCCTTGATCTAATCAGGGTTAATATTTGATTTCTTAAGACATTTTTTTCATCATGCCCGTAAGTGCCAATTTTTCCTGTTTCAGTGTCTCACATTTGTTACTTTTATGACAGTTCTTAGTCATGGATTAGCAATGGTAATCTACCTTTTACTTTGTGTAATAAGTCCTGATATAATTCTATTATTGTTTCTGTTAAAAATGTTAACAAAAGGTCAAGTCTGGTACCCAGCACGATCGAAGTAGTAGTTAATGGAGACATGTTTTAGAATATGCCGTTGTCTAGAAAGGATGCACCATACGTCGTGGCGTAGGAAAATGCTAACTGCAAGAAAAACTGTGTATTACAGCGGGCCCACAAACAAAACTGACATGTAAATATTTTGCAAATTGGTGATGGTTGATGTTGAGGCATGACCCCAAAGGATTTCAAGGAGACCAATTCTGGTTGAAAAAGCAGAAACTGACACGCGCCACACCTACTGACTGGGATTTGAACTCCACTCGTAAAGGTAGTCTACGGAGACCGAGTAGATTGATGCAGGTAAAATTAAGCTATTGTAATATTTTATATAAATTTAAGGCATCTGTGCTTCGTTTCGGGCTGCATACCTTATTGTCAAAAGCTGTTTAATGGGAAACCTTTTTTATGTCCCCGAAGGAAGGCATATTAAAATCGCACCGTCCGTCTGTCCGCACGCATGATGGGTACCTTGGGTGGTAGGAAGTGTGGCCTAAGACAATAGAAATCTATTGTCTTCATTCCGTCTTTTGTCCCTTAAGTGGTCATTCTTTTGTTACTTA
>JAUMHA010393896.1:0-11662 GCA_032359765.1 Saxidomus gigantea
CCTTAACTGTCAAAGTTTTGTTTTATTAGCAAGCACTAAAAAAGTCGAGCGCGCTGTCCTACTGACAGCTCTTGTTATGTTTCGCAGTTTCCGGTGAAAACATTACTTTATTTGTTCAAAGTGATATACTAAAACATTTAATGTAAGAGTAATGACTAGTGTCATGAACACAAGTGAAATTCAGCAACTGGAGATAATCTGTTTAAAATATTGGTGAGCTTGGTTTGACGGCACCGCTGCACTATATGGTTATATTGGAATTTCAAAAGCTTTTGTAACGCTTTATTATTTGGTAACGTATAATTTCAAAAATACAGAAATACTTTACATGTATACTAGATGACTCGTTCTAAAATGTCTAGTTGAGTTAAAATATCGAAAATCGCGAGAAACGTTTTCAGAAAGCATTGAACACCTGACGTTGTTTTATTGACGTCATCTGCGTTTGGTTTCCAGCATTCATTAGGCTCGGTATCTTTACGTTAACTCGGGTCAAAACATTTGAAAATTGCACAGTTCTTTAGTGAATTTATCGAGTAATAATACACCGTCATATTTCATTAAACCACCGTAAAACATTTTTAATTCTTCCTTGTTTGTTTAAATATAAATAATACAAAAAAGACGAAACAATAGGTCAACATCAACATCTTCCGCATTACAAAAGCTGATATATACGTTTACATTCTTTTCATACAGTTCTATTTATTTCATTCTGAAAGATAATAGTATAATTAATTGGTGGTTAGCAAGTTGACATTGTGCTTATATATATATATGTATTTTGCTTCGTAACATCAATATCGTATCTGTTGGAATCATTCTTTCCATTAACATTTGATTTGATTTTATTAAAATAGCAAATAAACCATTAAATAATTGTCTTACTTGTCTTAACTGTATTTTATATGGTGCAAAGGAGTCTGGTGGCTTTTAGTCCAAAGTAGCCAAACGTGATGAACTCTGGGTTTTAAAAGCAGGTCTCTGCAACATCTGCAATAGAATAACGATCTCAGATTTGAAACATATTAGGTCGGAGAGAAAGTAATGATTAGATAAACAGGAGGGTCATTGTAGCCCTATATCGCTCAGCTGAGTACCAGTGCACTTAAATAAGGAAGTCACTGGTTGCTAGGGAAAGTCACTGGTTGCTAAAGATTTCACTGGTCAGTACTAGAAAGTCAGTGATTGCAAAACACAATCGTTGCTAGTTGCTAAAGATCTCAATGGTTGCTAAGGAAGTCAATTTTGGCAAGATGATGCTAAAGGTTGATAAGTTGTTGCTAAGGGGAGTCAGTGGTTGCTCATGAAGTTAATGATTGCTAAAGAAGTCACTTGTTGCTAGGGGAAGTAGGGGTTCATAATTTGAGCAATCTTGGTAGAGGTCCACAATGTTAAATATCTTAGCTCTTACAGAAGAAGTTTTTTAACGTTTTTCCTATTTGTTGCCATGGCAACCAAAGTTCTGAATGGAGCGGAATTTATTAACAATTTTGGAAGAGCTAAGTGCAAGGAACATCCCTGTCAAGTTTCATCAACACTGATTAGGATTAGTGAAGAAATTAAGGTGTTTAAGTGTAAACACAGTTATATACTGCAGTTTTTGTGGAATCAAGGGTCATAACTCTGGAAGAACTAATCCGATTAAGCTCATCCGAGATCGTACGATCATACACATTCTCTGTAAATATGATTAGAATTAGTGAAGAAATGAAGGTGCTAGAGTTTAAAGACAGTTAAATATTGCAATTTTTGTTAAATCAGTGGCCATGACTCTGGAAGAACTAATCCAATCAAGCCATTAATTTAACTCATTCGAGATATTATGGTCATTCACATTCTCTGTAAATATAATCAGGATTAGAGAAGAAATTGGAAGTATTTAAGTAGCTATACATTCCAGTAAACATCTGTAAAATATGATGCAGTACTGTAAACCATTCATTAATCTATGTAAAGGTGTTGTTATACAATTAATGAGCGGATAGCTATTTATTATAGATGGTCTCTATGATGATTATTTGTGCTAAAATGGGGTATTTCATGTTGCTCCTTATGTGTCATTTTACGTTTAATGAGCACATTATTAATGTTTTGAGAATATAATCTGCTAGATGTAGGGAGTGCCCTTTTAAACAAAACAAAATGAAAGTAAAAATAGTAAAGTCTTATCATTTTGCCGTATAAAACTATTTTTGAAATGTCCATATTTGTTCAATGGCCAACTAACAGACTGTGATCTGTTTAATGTCATACACAACATGACATGGTACGATCATAATTTAAAGGGGCACCACTCCCTACACCTAGCAAATTTAGTCGAATTTCAAACGGCACAGTCTCCATTCTCAGGTAGACTGATCTATGAAGGGGAAGCTGCGGTCCTGAAGTGTTAAAACCCCCTTTCCCAGACCAGTTCAATAAATTGTTAGTGGCACGCAAGGTAAACTTTGTCGACAATAACAAATGTCCAATATTTAGATAAAGCACTGTAACAGATACAAAATAGTTCTGTATTGCGAAATATGTATCTGTGTCCATTCATAACATATCAAGCAACAGTCATAAACATCGAGTCTACAACAGAGAGGGTATACAAACAAATGGAGAAAATAGGGAAGAATAACGGGAGACACTCAAAATCCCCTTGGTCATAATCCCCTTGGTCCAAAAATGGCAAAGTAGTCATAATCCCCTTGATGGATTTTACATCTTAATTTCAATAATTCTATTTTTTTTCTCAATCATTCGCTATAGTAAAGTTAACTAGAGACAAATAAAACATTCAGTAAAGTTTTTTATTCAATATATGCTTTTCCACTTGTAAAATTCATTAAGGGGATTATGACTACTATGCCATTTTTGGACAAAGGGGATTCTGACCAAGGGGATTTTGAAGTACACTCAAGAATAACAAATCACAAGGACACAACAGATCCC
The DNA here is from genome assembly GCA_032359765.1 of Saxidomus gigantea. Classification (NCBI taxonomy): domain Eukaryota; kingdom Metazoa; phylum Mollusca; class Bivalvia; order Venerida; family Veneridae; genus Saxidomus; species Saxidomus gigantea. Next base: position 2,941 of record JAUMHA010393896.1, read on the forward strand.
CAAAGACAATGATAGTAGCAAATTTTGGATATTTTCATCGGGGACAAAAACTGACAAGCCATCAAACAAGATGGCCATGATGGCCCTATATCGCTCACCTGAGTACCGGTCCACACTGATTGCTATGGGAAGTCACTGGTTGCTAAGGAAGTCACTTGTTTCAAGGGGAAGTCACTGGTTGCTATGGGAAATCACTTAATATCTAAGCTCTAGTAATATAGAAGATTTTTAAAGTTTTTCCTAAAGAAACCTATGTAAAATCAAGTGACCCCCGGGCGGGGTCAATTTTAACCCGAGTGTCATGATTTGAACTATTTTGGTTAAGGTCAACTAGGCAATGCTACAAACCAAATATCTAAGCTTTAGTCCTTATGGTTTCGGAGAAGAAGATGTTTTAAGTTTTTCCTATTTGTTGCCATATCAACCACTGTTCTGGATGGAATGGAATTCGTGGAACACTGTTGGTAGAGCTTCATGCAAAGAACATCCTTGCAAAGTTTAATCAACATTGGCAGAGTGGTTTCAGAGGAGATGTCGTTTGAAGTAAAAGTGGACGGACGGACCATCCTTGAAGCTCACATGGCACAATTGACACTGTTGTTTGTATATACACAGCAGACGTCATTGGCGTTATGTTGATTTTACGCCATTAATGACACAAATTAACGTTTATATAAAATTGTACATGATATTTGGTAAAAGGCATATAATTAAAGGTATATTATAACAATCGGTATATCTGCGTGTGTATCTTTCGCGTTGGCTGCATAGATCAGGATCATACTCGAGGCTCCGCCTCAAATGTGATCCGGAACTATACAGCCAACTCAAAAGGTACGACGCCGCAGATCAACCGCCTGTTATAATATTCCGTATATAATAAACTCAAATACTATACGATCACGACTACTTTGCACATGCTGAGATACCTTAACACACATCAATGTTGTTGTGTATGGTGAACCTTTATTTGATTGCTTGTTTGTTTGTTTGCTTGCTTGTTTTTATGCTCCTCGAAGGGGATAGCATATAGTCGTCACTCCGTCCGTCTGTTTGTCTGTACTTTCGTCCATATTTGGCCGGAGCATAACTCGAAAAGTATTAAAGGGATTGAGTGATACTTCACAAAATTATGGAGGTCATTGAGTTGAAATGCAGTGACAAAAGCCAAAAACTCCGGCTGACCAGTTGTTTTAATTGCCCCTTCCCCCTTTTGTTAAAAACTTGTCCGAAAAATATAAGGGATTTACTTGATTCTTCACACAACTATAGAAGTGTAGTGACTAAGAATTATAACTCTAGCTTTATTTTAATTATCTCCCTTAATGTATTATGCTTGTCCGGAGCATAACTCAAAAAGTGTTTCATGTATTAAGTTGATACTACACACGTTGATAGAAAACATTGGGACGGAGTTCAGTTATCCAGAACCATAGTCTAGCTCATCCCATTTTTAATTATCTCCCTTTATGTAATATGCTTGCCCGAAAGTATGTCAGTAATTGAGTTTATATTGCACACAGTGAAAGAGACCATTAAGAGAAAGTGCAGTTTAAACGAACCATAAGTCTTCTCGACCCCATTTTAATTACAATGTACTTCCATTTATTGTATGAACTTACGCCATGTGACAAACTTACTTGACATTAGACATAGTGATAGAGGGTATTTAGAGGAAGTACAGTGTTTAATAACTTTAACTCTACCTTGTCTCATTTTGTATGACCTCCCTTTATCATGCGAAAATTATGTTTGTAGGGAATGTAGCTCAAAATCCGTTCAGTAGATTTACTTGATATTCAGTACAATGAAAAAGGATATTGAAAGGAATAACTTTGTTCATAACTTTATCTGGGCCTATGAATGAATTACATCCCATTATCATTTTTTTTATTTTGCTTGTCTACAGTTACAATTTTATGTAAGTGAATTGAAACGTGTTAAGTTTTCATTCGTATGAAATTAACTTTTTTGCTGTTCATCTGAAAATACATATTGTTCGTATTACATTGTACTTATATTACACAGTGTACAACCTCCGGCGTGACAGCGGTTCACGCCGTTGACAGCGGATAAGGATTCAAATGCGTGTTTTTGTGCAGGGTAGGATGAATGTTGTTGCCTTTTCAGTTGTCTTTGTGAGTAACGGCCAGTATTATATTGTTTCAGCATATACCAAGAAGTCAGCATGTGCAATAATGTTCAAACAGGTACAGCATTTGAGGAGAAAATCCTCGGTAAATACGAAAGTTTAGCCATCAGTCGAGTGTGTTCGAATTTGGCATTAACTATGAGTGTTAATATTCAGACATGAAAAAAATTGAATAACAGGGAACAAACTTCAAACACTTATCTATAAGTCTGCCAAGAGACACTATATAATATTTCGTTTTAAAAGAGAACTTACAGGAGTTTAAAGTTGACAAGGCACACGAATCTAGCCAACAGGATTGGCAGTTTTTTTATGTAAAAGCAACCTCGATCAATTTTTATGTTAAAGGAAACAGTATTGTCGAAAAAGCACTGAAACTTGCGTGTTTCGGCCGTTTTGCATCGCTTGTTTGCTACTTTTTCTGCCCCAAATTGCATTACAACTAATACACGTGAACTACGGATAAATAGCACGTATGACATAATGTTATCGGACGTCTGTACAACAATGCAGACACAATGTATATAATTAGGTTACTAATGATCTAAGAATGTTTGTATAACAGCGTATTAAAGAATTTCATTCTTCTGGTAGACTGCTTACCTATACAATTAATAACTCAAACTAATACTTAATGTATGCAATTTGATTCTTCCTGAAAGCTTTTCATAAATACTTATCATACGCGTGAATGTGAATAATCAATGATCTGTATGCATGCATTATGTTTAATACAAAAGCATAGTATAGCATTCTGTATAGTGTATTTATAATTGTGGTTTACTATTGATTGGATTATAATTAAGTTAGATATCAATTGTTAAAATTACAGTAATTTTATTCAAAGCAGTTTTAAATAAGCTGAAGTTTGAAATGTTAACAATAATGTGCAAAAACACTGTGAAATTTGCTAAAAGAAAGTATGTGAATCCACTGAGCTGATATTCTAAAATAAAGGTGAGAAACAACTATATTTTCTAATAAACAATGTAATAGCTGCATTTCATATAATTATAGATGTACGTTAATTTCTCTAAAATTGTCGTTTTGTTATCATTATTGTTTACATAGTTCTTTCGCGTAGATCATTAACTCCGTTTCAAATATCATTACAGATCATAATATTTCAAAATAAGATTATTGAAATAACGTTATTTGGAAAAAATACAGGAACTAATCACCAGATTTTATTGCAGAACAACACCTAAAACATTAGCCTAATCGAAAGTTATCGGCTTCGCACATCCGGGTACTTATAAATTATTATTATTCGGCAAAGGTGATTCCATGGCTTTATCGCTGGCTCTATGCATCTTAAGTTTTAAAAAGTACAAAATCCAAGAATAAAAATGAAAGTAGACAGCAGCCTACTTTTAGCTTATAATAATAGAATATTTATAATAATCTTCAGGGTTCTTTTTCTATTTTGTCAGCAGATTCTTTTCATTTGAAATATTTATTTCAAAGAGCTTTGTAAATGCCAACAGTCATTTAAAGTTCTTTATATAAGTTACGTCCTTCAATGGTTATCTGAGGTATTATGCCAATTTCTTATTCGGCTTTTGAAAATCGTAACAAGCTTTATTATCCCGTTTATTTCAAATTCTTCTATTCATAAAATTGTTAATCTTGAAAGAAAATTCTAGGAACCCGATAGGGAATATTAATCATTATTGTCGCGTTTTCTACATGGTTTGTTTTATCAAAGGTCCCAATTTAATGATCCTTAAAAACACCAGAACTCGAAAAACAGTGACTCGTATTGATTATAATTATGATTATAAATCGCAGAAACGTGTAGGCGATGTGTATGCAGTATTTAAGTAATGTAACAATATTTACTGTACCTTACAGTTCATTTGCTGATATGCCTTATGTAATTATATTTGAAACGGAGATACTAGAGGAGTATATACATTTTAATAGCAAAAACAAAAACTGGTGCATTCTATGAAATTCGCATACATATTTGAAATGCTATTTATCTTACTTAGACAAGAAAATCATTGCATGTATTTTATATCTATTCAGATACTTGATCGCTAATATGGACAGACAGAAGTTTGTGAGTCTATCTTAAAGGCAAACCCAAGCCTAGCGAACGTAAAAAATGGAAACGGCGAAACAGCGCTTCATATAGCATGCAAACATTACAAAGTAAATCCCGTAACTGGGTGCATTCTGAAAAAAATATCCGATGTGAATGCCAGAAATTACTGGGGACAGACTGCCCTGCACTATGCAGCCGAAGCGAGGTCAGTTGAGACAATTAAATTGCTGCTCGGTGTGCCAGGTATCCATGCTAACTACAAAGATGTTAATAGATATACTGTTCTCCACACATTCGTAATTTCTAGCAAGAAATTTGATGATAATTGGACAGAAGGAATAAAACTTCTTATTAATACAAATATTGATGTTAATGCCCAGACACACTATGGACAGACTATTCTCCATTTAGTTTCATATGAAGATGATAACGCAGATTTTTTGCATCATTTATTGACCAAATACAAAGATCTCGATCTGAAAGCTAGAAATATATCGGGAGAAAACTTCCTACATATTTATGGTATGACAGAAATTGGCGAAATGTACATGTCTATGTTCGAAACAATAGGAAAGATCAACAAACCAGTTTTAACGGAGTTGCTTAATCAAAAAGACGTGTCAGGGTCCACACCTTGGTGTCTGATGTTTGAAACTGGAGAACTGACAAGCGCACACTTCAAATACATGACAGATGTCTATGATGTAATTATTGATGCAACTGATTGTCTTGGTAATACCGCCTTGATTCGGCGAGTTGGAAAGGATGGTTCTGGTAGAGAAGATAATTTAGAAATCTATAGACAAATGATAAAGAATGGCCTTGATGTAAATTTTCAAAATGTTTTCGGCCGATCAGCAGCATCACTTTTGTACCTAGAGGATGTATACAGAGTACTATCTGAAAATCGAATTGATTTCGCGAGGCAAGACCGATGGGGAAGGCTTCCAATTGTTAATTTATTGAATCAAAACACTAATCCTAAGCTTTTGGAAACAATTCTAAAAAGCCAGAGTTTTATGGTAAACTCAAAAGACTTTACTGATTCAACATCGCTTCATTTTGCAGCGTACCTTGGAAAGGAGGACTACGTTGAATTACTTTTGAAACATGGCGCAGATTTGGAAGCCAGAGATGTACTAGGACATACTGCTTTAGACATTGCAAGACATCACGGACACTCCAAATGCTGGAAATTATTGGTAAAAGCAGCACACTTCACATCTGCAGAAGAAGAAGAATTTCTCTACAAAGCTCCAAATGTGACACTGGACCTGTCCTGTCTAATTGAGACTCCAATATCTGAACTTCTAGAGGGTTTCCCAGAACATATGGATACTTTTGCTGAACTTGTCCTCGATAGAAAATACAAGATACAACCCGAAGTGTCTGTTATCGTTGCAGCTGTGAACAAACAAGTTAAAGGTATTTGTGAGATTGTCAAAGGATACGACTCCAGGTTTCGGATGTCAGTGTTTCAGACAGGTAGTACAGCTGAAGGAACAAAAGTTGGAGCGCCTGACGAATTCGACTTCGCGCTTTGCATTGATAGCTTGAATGACATTTGTGATATAGAAACGTCGCTGGATGCTCAGAGTTTTGGATATGCGCGTCTTAAATTCAAAGATGACCCCGTTCCTGATGAGTATATTTCATTCTCTGATACGGGACGGTACTTTCTAGCTTTACCATTCTTGCATCTCTTATTTCGATATATACGGAGAGCCCTGAACGAAAGCAAACTGTGGGAGGACAGTAATCTTTACACAAGGTCCGAGGAAAAGATACATGTCATAAGGGAAAAACCCGTCTTAAATTACCATATATACTGGAACGGCGAATTCTACAAGCATCTTTCAATCAGTGTCGATCTTGTACCAGCTGTGTATAAGCGAGCATGGTGGCCAAATTATGCAACTTTTGATAACAAAAAACTGATAAATGATGAGGTCAAGGAAGCTGGATGCTTCATATTGATGCAAACGGAGGAAAACAGCTTTGATGATGAATGGCACAAAATGAGTGATTCCATAACCTTCACATGCAAATCATCGACTGAAGCTGACAACGGACGGCTGCTGCAAATAAGCATTGCCCCGGCAGAAATCGCACTCATGAAATCACTTCCAGAGATATATCGACGAGGGTATGCCTTAGCAAAGATTATAAGAAGTTCCGATGTATGTCCGAAAGTAAAGATTGATATTGAGCCACCAGCCATTGACGAGTCTCTGTATCGGGAATTTAAAGGAAGGTCAGTAGCTTTTGTCGACCCGTCACACGATATAAAAAGTTACTGGCTGAAAAACTGTGTGTTCTACATTGTCGATGAAAACGATTTACACACGTCTCCATATAAAAGTCCACTTCAAATAACACTTGCGGTTTATCAAAAACTGCAATCATTTGCTGCTTCGTGGAATTTCAGACCATACATAATTGAGAAATCTGATTTGTTTGATTTTGTAGAAGGAACGTATGTTTTAGGCGTATTTATTGCAAGAAGAAAGGTCAACATTGACACTGTCCTGGCAGTGTTAGGACAACCGTTTCCAAAAGACATAAGGAAATGGATTACTTCGTGTAAAACAAATTATATGTCAAAATTTTCAAGGAATGATGACACGTTGGCATTGTGGAAACTTTCAAAGGCAGTTTGAAAGTTTCATGGGCAAGAAAATAATGTAAATGTCTGTCATCCTCACTCGTCTTTAAGTTACCCGGAAACGATTTCTTGTGTGGGGAAAGTCGTTTTTGTCTTCGACATGATTTTAACAAACCTATCCTAATCTGTGTCATGCGTAACAGTAACCATAGAGTGCTTCACAACCATCTGTATATTTAAATCGGACTTTTCACCTATTCTACATCAAAGTACAGATCTTTACATACCCAATTGAATCGTGCCTGATAAAGGCGTGGGTTGTGAAAAAGTCAATATTTGAAAACAAACTCTTGCACGAAAATTTACAAGAAAACCTCAGAAGCTACATGTGGGTTACTAAAATCATTGTATCTATTTTGAACTAGTCTAATCTGTAAAAACATATTAGCATATTAAAGAATGCGCCTTTCTTTTAAGGCTAGGAGGGTAATGACTGCTGTTTTAGTGGCCGTTTGTAGAAAGAGTTACAAGAAGTGTTAGAATCTTTTTCATGGAACGCAACAATTCCGTTCTGAAATTTATAAAGCGGGCACAGAAGCCTGTATAGCATGCATTTACGGACCCCTGTCTCTTTAGACACAATGTCGGGGTAATAAAGGTCAATCGGGCAGTTTTGGTACAGCTATCAAATAATGAATGATTACAAAACAGCTTTTCTACTTTAACTTTCTGAATGCCTATATTTTAAAAACCTTTTGCTGCATTGATATTAATTTCCCATGACGACTGATTAATTTGACCTCAAATATAGCCTAGTCTTCTTAGATGGTGTGCTTACTTATCTAAATTAACCTTCCTTAAAACGAAGCTTAATTAACAGTTCCCTATTTGAAGTCTTGCCGCTAGATGAAATGTTGGCTAATCTTCCTGCCCTGCTGGATGAAATGTTGCCTTGTCTTGCTGCAATGCTCAATGAAATGTTGCCTTATCATGCTGCCCAGCTTGATGAAATGTTGCCTTGTCTTGCAGCAATGCTCAATGAAATGTTGCCTTGTCTTGCTACCCTGCTTAGTGAAATGTTGCTTTGTCTTGCAGCAATGCTTGGTGAAATGCTGCCTTGTCTGGCTGCAATGCTGGGTGAAATGTTGCCTTGTTTTGCTGCCCTGCTTGATGAAATGTTGCCCTGTCTTGCTGCCCTGTTAAATAAAATGTTGTTTTGTCGTGACGCCCTGCTTGATGAAATGTTGCCTTGTCTTGCTCCCTGCTATAAGTGTAGAGTAGTTATACTTTCTGGACCAATAAATAACGGTCAATATTTCGAGTAACATATTTGATTAGGTTTGTTTTCAGGATGCACATGTCATGGTACGGACTTAAACACAATTGGGTAGAAAATGTGTAAGCGGCCGGTTAGTTCAGTTGGGAGAGCGTTCGCTCTTACAACCTTGTATACAAAGGGCCTTGGGTTCGCATCCCGCTCAGGGCTAACACCTTTTTTCACCCTGTGACATCACACATCTTCTGACAGCATATTTTTAAACTTGACAGGATTTTTTTACTATAAAATCTAGCTACCAATCGCTTTCATATACTCAAAATTGCACCGACCATCTTTCTTTAAAGAAAGTTCTTTTTGTTTTTTATCGTTAAATTTTGATATTTTTAGAATTAGAGCGAAACACATGTACTACAGTAAGAATGATAGCGAAATAAAAGAAGGAATCATTTTAATATATTCTTATATCAATTTGAATTACTGTTTTTTGAACCAAATGAATATGCATTTATAAACTTTTGTTTTAAACGTACATGCGGTGGTAATGAGTAAAAAATTATACATGTTAATGATAGAAAAGAACATTCAAAATAATCTTTTTTAAATAAAGTATAATTGGAAACTTGATTTTTATTGTGT
>JAUMHA010393951.1:0-11659 GCA_032359765.1 Saxidomus gigantea
GATTTACTCTTTATTCAGTTATACAAATGCATGTGTTGGATTATGGCAATGTTTATTATTGTAAGAGTATAAATCGATGATTACCCGGTCACTTTGAGCGGTAATATCACTTTAATGTATCATACTTGTAACTTTTACCAACTCGAATATGACACTAATTCATGCGTTTTCGTGGTAAGTGTTGTCATATGTTGCACGACATCCTTTTTATCATGGCATTTTACTAATGTGCCTTACTGTAGAGTGAGAAGCAGGGTGTACATAATGATATCGTATTATTGTCACAAATACTTAATCCTGATTGGCCGATAGCGCTCACGTGCCGGGTCTGCAAAAGCATGTGTAGAATGATGTGTAGACCTGCACGGATTTTAAGAAGTCATTTCTGTTATATTTTTGCATGATTTTCACTACTCTTTATGCGGTATACGATATAATAATTTTGACTAATTTTGAGGTCAATATATAGTTTTGTGGACCTGTAAAAGATTGATATTGACCACAGAGGTCGTCCTCGATCAATATCACTTTTAACAGGTCCGCAAAACTATATATTGACCTCAAAAATTAGTCTATAATTGTATATTAAACTTACAAGACAGTCGTACACGTATAATGATATTTAATTTACGCCAATTTTTGGTCTTTTATGACGTGACGAAAAGAGAAAGGGTGCTAAAACTAACAAGTGGTACCAGATCCTGACGTCGCGTCTTTACACAGTCACTGTAGTTTCATATCGCTAACATATCACTCATTTGTCATGACCCATTGGCTGCTTTTGTAATCAACTTGTGTGACAATTAAAAGTAAGGGCTATATTAACAAATGGCCAAAAATGGCTATTATTGATTAAGTAGCAAAAGAACATACAGTTTTAAAATATAACGAGCCTTGTTTGAAATATGTGCAAAATTGTCAAACAAATCACTGAAACGATGGTAATAATAACACTAGAACACTTGACATTCGGAAAGTGGGGGAGACATATGTTTTTGTGGTAAAAACAACCATTTAGTTTTAATTGGTTTTTTTTTTTTTTTTTTTTTTTGTGTAAATTTTTGAATATAAGTCTATATCGTATTCTTGTCATAAATACTTAATCCTGATTGGCCGATATCGCTCAAATGTATGTAGACCTGCAAAATGATCTATAGACCTGCACGGATTTTAAGACGTCATTTCTGTTATATCTATGCATGATTTTCACTACTCTTTATAAGGTAAACGATATAATAATTTTAGACTAATTTTGAGGTCAATACATAGTTTTGTGGTCCTGTGAAAAATGCTTTTGACCTCAGACTTCGGCCTCGGTCAATATCACTTTTAAGTTTTAAAGGTCCGCAAAACTATGTATTGACCTCAAAATTAGTCTATAATTGTATAACATACACCAAGTTACCCCTTTTCCCCGTGAGAAATCAATATTAGCTCCTAGTAAGTTATTTCTTGTTTGTTTGTTGTTTTCTTCTTCTAAAATGTCGGTTATGCAACTAACATTTAGTGCAGTAATGCATATTATGAAATGATTTAACCCGATGCAACTGAATAGTTATACCCGAGCGTATACAAATCCGGAATCAATAATTTACACATATGAATGAAAGGCTACTGAATAATACATAGATATGTTTCCTGTAAATTGGCATTTTAATTGTTATAAAACATTATTCTGCAATGAACCATCGTCTCTTGAACTCGCAGTATGCAGTTTCATGCAGAACATTATAAAATAATTTCAAGAATGGGAGATTTTGTTTTTTAAATAGCCCGAACCATGCATAGATGATAAAACACGTAAGTACACATTTTTGTCATATCTATATCTATATTAGTAGACACGTCCAAATGGACTATTTTCTCTTGTGCACTGGTACTAACGTAATTTGGTTTTCGCTACAAAAATGCGACCGACAATGCGTTGGAAAGGTGTATACGACTTGCCAAGGGACGCATTTTGGTCATTTAGTGAGCAGTTGGCTTAGTGAATAATTTAGGCGAGTGTAATGAATGACTTAGGACTATTTCTTATTATTAGACTATTTCTTTTTAAGACACGTGTGCTATGTTTTAGCACACATATGCATGTGATTTTTACCGTTCGAGACAGTTGCTGTCTGTTGCCTGTCGGCAGCAATCGGACTGATTTCTTCGCCTAATCACACATGACGCAGGAGCAAATGTACTGTAGGTCAGTTTCAATTTGGCCAGATCGCAGAAGTTTAAAGTTGAACCTTCGACTAAAAGTGATATTACCCTTCAAAGTTACCATCATGATATTAGTAGAGGATTTAAATTGTCTCGTAAAAAATGAAAATTGGCATAGTTTTGACCAGTAAATATGGATTTGTGGAAGAGTTCCATTGCCAATAAATATAGAGGAAATCTGCACACACAAACATATTTTCCTATTTAAAAAATTAAAAATTCTACTTTTCTGTTTTGTATATCTTAATTTATATATGTCCTGAAGAGAGAAAATAACTCATTGTGATTAATTTGTTGCATGTTTTAACACGGTTGGGAATCAAATGATCAACTTTAAACAAAAGTTTATATATGATAACTGTTAATTAAATAATATCAGTTTCAGTTTAAAGTGATATCACCGCACAATCGGAAGGTGACTATGATTGAGACTTGTGTTGTGCTAGAATACCGTATGATAAGATATTAGGCTAAAATAAACATTTACAGCTTAACGGCTTTCATTTTTTTCTAAGATATTTCATAGATTTTACTTTTGTTAAGAGATTTTTTTGATCATGTGATTCACCGACTAGTATAAAATCATGAAAATTGTAGGTCATGGTCATATTTGACAGAATAATGCCCCTTTTTGTACTCAGATTTTGTCCTGAAAACAAACGTTGGCTAAAATTTTGCCATTTCTTAAGATTTTTTTTCAACTTTTCAAATTGTATTGCTAATGGGAAAGGCTCGTGATGCCGCAAGTGTTTTAGGTCAAGGTCATATTTGACAGAGTTATGCCCATTTTTGTACTAGGACTTTGTCATGAAATCTTAACGTTGGCTATAACTTTGCCATTTCTTAAAGTGACATTATGCTCATCTTACTGCACATAGTGTATTGCTTTGGAAATAAGAAAAATGGGAAATAAAATAATAGTTCCTTCCTTCGCAGTGATCTCCCTTATGTTGTTGTAGTTGTTGGTAGAGATATTTCGGCAGTGGTTGGGGAGCAACTCCTGCATGCAGTTGTTTTTTTTAATTGACTCTCCCAATCAATATAGGAAAAGTAATACTTGGAAAGTTATTATTTCGTACTGGTAGCAGGAAGAGTTTGGTGTATTGGGTTAAAAGCTATTATTTCATCTAACTATTTCAGCTGGATCTTTTCTTAAAAAATGTGCATAATTCCAATTTAAGATTTCTTTTTCAAACTTTCAAATTGCATTGCTTATTACATAAGGGTCGTGGTGCCGCCAAATTTTGTAGGTTAAGGTCATATTTGACAGAGTTATGCCCCTTTTTGTACTTAGATTTTATTTTATTGGATATTCTGACAAAGCGTAAGAGGGCGACACAAGTGTTCTACTGAACACCCATCTAGTGTTCCAATTGAATAGTGGTAATCAGTGAAAATTTATTCCCAATATAAACAGAGAAAATCAGATAAAATCTTTTCTGACCATCATAGTCAAAAATTGAGAAGAATCCACCATTCCTGTTTGGTATATTTATTTTTACATCTTTCAAGGAGAGAAAAAAGTCATCATTACTTATTATTCACTAGTTTCTAAAGCATTTAGAGTGTTTTCAGCATTGATTACCCAATATGAAATTTTGAAGGGTAATATTACTTTAACATGAAAGGATACGTTTTACCTGGTGACTATTTCCTGCACACTTTTACCTTACAGTGAAAGTAATTGCGATAAAAAGTGTTAAATATTTTTTAACACTCAGGACCGTTTAAGTTTCTCGTTGATCCGAATGATTTCTTAGATACACGGTTAAGAATTTTTAAAAGTTTACATTTCGCAATTTGTCATTATAAATATAGTACATATATACCACTTTTCAATTTTGCAATATGCAAAATTTATTTTGTGTCTGTTTGCCTGCTTCCAATGGTTACAATAAACATTGCCCTTCTCCGCTCGTGAAGCGATCAACCCAAATATACTTTCAATAGTAGACAAATATAAGTAATAGGTTAACAGATGTGATCTTAATAAAACCTGGTTGAACCTAAATAGTCGCCTTTAACAGCATGGACTTATGCTAAATAACGCTTCATGCAGATCAATAATTATAAATTCTTAAGTTTATGCATGATTTATAAATGTAACGGAAGAATTTTTGATTGAGAACATTTAAGTCTTTTAGTGAATTAATTACAGATTAAACTACAATATGGGAAAGGAAGTGTTTCAGATTATATTAGACAATCAAGGTGCAGTTTTCTACCCGGGTCAGGCGGTGACAGGAAGGGTAGAGCTTCAATTGAAAGATGACTTAAAAGTTACAGGTATGTACTGTGTGCGTGTAGTTATAGGTAAACAACATGTGTTGTACTATAAACTTAAACAATACAACCATAAAAGCAGAGGAGAACAACTTTATTGTCAAACTCCGTATGCTATTATCAATATTTCAGTGATAATATTAATGACTTCTTAACGATTTCTCTGTCAGGGTCGTTTAGATATGAAAACTTTGCAGCTATTATAACCTATATCTTTTACAAATACTTCATAATCTACGGATGGAAAATAATTTCTTATATACAATATATATGAATAATTATTGTTCTCGTGACATACTGAATGCTGATAAAAAGAAATAAAACTTGATTTAAGCAAACAAACAAAACTTTACATGATTGAAAGATCTCGAAATGCATGTTATATAAACGTATTTTTGTCAAAGGAATAATTGATATTGTATACGCTCACTACATGGACCTTTCATAGGTCCCCCTGTCGGCACTGTGTAAAAATCGATTATTCAGAACAACCTATTGGATTTTTTTCAAAACATAACCTACTTATATATAGAAGTTTTAATCCGATCAACTATATCTGTAGACGCTAAATCGGGTGATTTCGGGACATCGTGACGTCACGAGGCGTTTCATATCTGTCTATCCATGATTTTTTTTCTCAATCTATTCGCAAAGTTCTGGGTCACATGTAGCTTCAAAAACATCTAAGCTACAGGCCTGAAACTTTACAGAGAAAAGTAATGACCCTTGTTTGATTATTTTCAGATTAAGTTAATTAAAATTTTATTCGACTACCGTCTTGTAGAGCCATTAAAATATTACCTTAGCGTTATCTAGCACATTCAAAAAGCTGTGTTTAAGATGTGTGTACTTATCTAAAGTCACTGTCCCTGCTTTTTTTAACTGGAAAAGTTTTTGTTAAACTAACTTCCATAATACTTCAATCACATTCACGAAATATTTGGCAAATTATTCAGCATGGCAAGTTGTCCTGCTGTTTTGTTGTTGTTGTTTTTTTTGTTTTTTTTGTCTGTTTTATTGAGTTGTGTTCTTTAGTTCATGCAACCAAACAAAAACGGCATGAGCATGTCTTTACTTATGACTAAATTAAAATGTTTTGGTCTACACGATCACGGTTGTTGTAAACGATGTGACGAAAATGCAATATACCACTTTATGAATTGTATTAATGCATTAAAGACCATGTTTGCCAGTATGACCATACAGTCAATGACAAACTTTGTGGTTGCATCCACTTGTAGTCGCATTTTTGCCCGAAAGAAATATACAAAAAGTAGCCCGTTTAAGCCTCATCCTTCATTCTGCGAAATTGTAAGAATGAACTTTTCCATCTCTTAGTTTGGTTGGAACCCCTAAGACAATTATTGTTCATAGGTTTACTACTCACTAAAATCATTGACTGAAAAAGCTAACACTGTACTTCGTGAACTGATTACACAGATCTGCAGGCTGATTATGATCTGCACTGGTCACATGTCAGGGGAATGGTTAACTACCCTTTGCGCAGCGTAGTTTCCACCTGTATAACTTCTCAGGTGTTTTTTTGGGGGCTCTTTTCAGCGATAAACATCACATTTAAAGGCTATGCAAACGTACACTGGACCGAAAGGCATGGCAGCGAAAAAAAACAGACGCACACGTCACTATAGCAGTAATGAGAATTACTTTCTACCTGTATAACTTGTCAAGTGTTTATTTTGGGCTATTTTCAGCGATATACATCACATTTAAAGGCTATGCAAACGTACACTGGACCGAAAGGCATGGTAGCGGAAAAAACAGACGCACACGTCACTATAGCAGTAATGAGAGTTACTTCAACCAAAAAGTGTGTCTAGTGGGCAAACGTGAGTTCTTTCAAAGTATTTATTATGTTCAGAATAGTTTGTGTTAACATTTTTGATTGGTTGATTCAAGGGTAACAGAACTCATACACGTTCTAATATCCGCACTTTTCAATCGAAAATAACAGGGTCCGCATCGTTCGGTGAAATCTTTACATCCATTGAAAGGACAATCTTGGACTGGTCAAGTGCTTTATAAACATCCTCCGGGTAGGCGATAAAGGGAACAGGTTCTTGATCCAGTAGACAAGAAACCACAAGACCATCACTGACTTTTAGGAGAATGTCGCATGGGCCCTTGGAGGGGGATGCGTTATTTTCAATATAAAGGGGGTGTTAAGTAATCATTCAGGACTTTTAAATGACTGGTTAACTTCAAAATCTTAAAACAGAGATTGAATGATTTTTCATTAAGGGCCTTCCACAGTACCACAGTGAATGGGGAAGGTAGAAAACTTACATTATTGAATTCTCCCTAACGGCAAAATGCAGATCAATAAAACTTTGCACAGATATATGTTAATAAAGTATCTTTATTTTACATATAATTAGAATTTTTAGGACATTAGGTATAGGAAAATAGCAAGACCTAAAAAATCCTTAAAATATTACTTACATCCAACATATGTCCCCTGTATGAACAGTCAAGAAACAAGACTTTTGTGTAACTACCCATGCAAAGAAGTTGTTCGACAGGAAAAGCGACCTTCGAAAGACTGCTCCTTTCTTTACTGCGACCGGGGAAAGACCATACACAAGAATGCTATTTTCCTATACCTAATGTCCTAAAATTTCTAAATATATGTAAAATAACGATACTTTATTACCATATATTTGTGCAAAGTTTTATTGAACTGCATTTCAAAGCACCAAGGGAGAGATGAGCACAACCGACCTTGTAATTCACTTTGCATAACATAATATATCTTGCCCAGACAATATGTCCCTATATATGGCGTTCACTGTATACTAATGCGTTCTAGTATTATAATGTTCACATAATAAATTCCAGATAACTTTCAAATACAAAGCAGAGAGTTAAGTCAAATTTATCACGGCGGATACATTTTTGACATAGAAATTCCATATGTATCATTTCTCCAACAATCATGACTAAATTTCTAAAACCATTTATAGTCTACTTTTTCTTGGGTATGGTCTTTCCCCGTTCACAGTAAAGAAAGGAGCAGTCTTTCGAAGGTCACTTTTCCTGTTGAACAACTTCTTTTCTGGGGAAGTAGTGTCTGACGACACACTTGTTTCTTGACTTTTCATACAGGGGACATAACTGAATGTGCTCTGCTGTTAAAGTTAAGCCTTTTTGGTAATTAGGTCAATTTCATTTGTTTTCGTGTTTCTGAGGGTAGAGCTTGTTGTGTCTCGTGCAAATCTGGGTAGAATTACTTTATTCCCATTTGACGAGAAGACGTCAGTAGTCACCATGCGTACAAGAGCTACAGTCCGGTCAGGATGGGTTTTATTTAAATTCATTTAAGGGGCACCTGTCTTCGACGCAAAGGCATAAAATATGGTTCCAAAATTTGAAGGCCTGAACCCAAAACATTAACCTTGATTTCTACCATTCTATGTTATCATCAAACTTACAATGGCTTACTTGTGTATCTAAGACAAAGATAGATAACCCACAGTTGGAAACAATGTCCCTTCATAAATAAATACATCAAAGCGGAATATATTTTAGAACTAGTGCAAATCTGTCCCTGTTTGTCATTTATCAAAGTTTACATTTTGGCAAGTATGGTAAGATAAGAGAACAAGTTAATAACCTGTTCAGCACATTGAGTTATGATCTTGTTTGTTTTTTCAGAAATTTCCGGGGAAGACAGTACTAAATTGAAAGATGATAAACTATTTACTTTCCCGTTCAGCTTCCAATTGCCACCAGGGTCACCATCGTCTTACGAAGCGACGATCGGTCGGGTGCGATATTTTCTACAGTCGGACATAGACATTCCTTGGGCCTTTGATAAGCACACTAGAAGAATGATCACTGTTGTGAACCTGCTTGATTTGAACACAGTGCCAAATGCAATGGTGAGTGTTGAATTCCACAAATTCAAATACTAACGAAATTGCATTTTATTCAAAATGCACGAAACAATAATATGTCCATGACGTTAATGCATTCACTGTATTTCAATATAAATATAAATAATTAGTTCGCTTATTGTTCAAGTATTACTCATGACCGAGGGCCTTCACTTTCTGGAAAAAATAAATGCAGTAACCAAAAAAGAATCAAAGCACTGAAAGTACTGGTGGGACGGTTGTATTGGCATGTGTACATTTAGTTTAGGCAAGCAATACTGAAATGTTCAACTCCAAGTGATACACTAAAATGTTTACTCCAATACGTGATATGATCACTCAAAAGTCCAAGACTTGAAAAATGTTCACTCATTTATTCTGTGAAATTCTGTTCAAGTACTAAGTAGGATTTGAAATGCTCAATTCAAAGAGACTTATCTGCTCAAATCCAAGACGTTAAAATGTTAACACAAGAAAGAGGTCAATGTCAAGGAAATCAAACTGATTTGCAATTCTCGCAAACTTGTGCTTCAGATTGCAAATTTGTAAATGAACTTGCAATAATACAACACTCAAAATGTAGTTCTAAAGAACTAGAGTTTAGTTTGAAGACAATAGTGTCAGTTGTAATTTTAAAACTTAAGTTAAATCAGCCGTGCAACCCATGGTCAGAAACGGTACACAAACATTGAATGAGTAGGCTAAAAGTAAATTCTCAAAATAGCCGTGCTGATGTTAATTTCAAACCGGAATTGGTCAATGCATATTAAAGGTAGAAACATTTTATATGTGCTAAAGTTTTAAGTTCAATTCGAAAGAGGTTAGTGCATACCGAACGGGACTTCAGTTCGGTTAAAAAATGAAACTGACAGGAATATGTCAGAATGTCATTCTTTTGGTATCTGCTTCTTGAATTAAGGTCTTTAGAAGAAGAACCATTTAATGTTTTACGACTTAGATGAAAATCGTATCTTGCGCCCAGCGTATGCACAGATCTCCCGAATAGTGCACTTACTTTTAGGAAAAACAGGTTGTAAGCATATTTAAAAAAAAACTGTATGCTTCTAAAAGCAAAAAAATAAAATCTGCTACAGCAGTTTTTACGCAGCCTAGAACAAATTGGGGAATATATCTGCATCTAATCATGACATATTAAATGATATAAATAATTCAATACAAAATGATGTCCCTAACAGTAGCTTATGTCTCAAATTGCTTTCAAGTACATCCTAGTATGTTGCAAAACCGACGATGTGTACGAACTGCAAGTCAATAATATGAGCTTAAACTCCATACATTGTTGTATTTACGCATTTTTGGCGTATCACATGTCAACTAGAAGAACATAGTTTACTTGTTTCATACAACTCTGTATATTCAAATCAGAGTACCTTTATTTCACTTATTTCATTTTAGGTCATATTTTTTTAAGTTTGGTATGTAATTTATTATCGGGAACTCAT
The DNA here is from genome assembly GCA_032359765.1 of Saxidomus gigantea. Taxonomy (NCBI): domain Eukaryota; kingdom Metazoa; phylum Mollusca; class Bivalvia; order Venerida; family Veneridae; genus Saxidomus; species Saxidomus gigantea. The sequence goes on from JAUMHA010393951.1 coordinate 9,851, forward strand.
TGTATTTCTGCGAACATTCGAAGCAAATATACTGTAGATATAACTCCGCTTCGAACTATTTCTTTCAGCGGAGTTGCCTGTGTTTTTAGGAACGTAGTAACGCCAAAATCCGTTTATCAATTTGTTCACTCTGAAAGGCTGTCTTCGACAACCGTCCCAAAAACGAAACAAATCTGTATCGTTTGCATGTTTACGGTTTGGAAATATTATAACATATCTTGAAATTACAGAATGGAGCGACAAAAACTGATCAGAAGACCTTGTGCTGTTTGTGCTGCGAGTCCGACCCTATATCTGCAAGTATGATTGTGGACCGTATCGGCTATGTTCCGGGAGAAGCCATTGTGTTCCGGTCTGAGATAGAGAACAAGAGCGACAGACTGATGACTTGCAGCAAGGCCAAACTTATCATGGTAACATAAACTCTATAATTGAAGGCACAATAAACATCTCGAAAAAGAAATATTCGAATCTCTTTGATAGAATAACATTTTGACCTCCATAATTCTGTGATGCAACTTTTTGTCAGAGCCACGTACATAAATTATTAACTGTTTTTAGCGATTGCTCTACTAAATGTTCCACATTTGACTAGTCATTCGTTTTTTCATTGAAAAGTGTTTTTAGTTGTTGACAAGGGATACCGCCGTGTGCACTAATGTGATACATTAAATAAAATTCGCTCAGAGACACAGACGTTTATAGATTCAAACAAGCCGATTGTGTACATTTATATGTAAAACAGTATGAGAACTGTACTCAGTTAATCTTCAGGTGTTTTTTTTTTAATAACTGGCAATTGTTAAAGTGACATTATGCGCATCTTAATGCACTGTAACAGCGGATACAGCTCCTTTCGAATACAGCTCCCCGGGGAGCTGTAACCGGTGCACATTAACGAATACAGCTCCTTTGGTGTAGCGGAGCTGTATTCGAACCAAAGCATATGCACATTCGAATAAAGCTCCGTATGTTTGATCAAACGGATGATTAAATAACAGAAGTTTGAGTACGTGGTGATGTGTCTTTTGGCCAAATGAATTTATGTCTCCACTTAAGGAAGAAGCTTGGCCGTTCCGATAACTTTTATGTCAATGACCAAATTGTAGTTCGAAAGCTTGGGTCCATCTGTCAACAATTTACAAAAACTGCTGCTTTATGTGCAACAGTCATGTATGAAAAAATATAGGTTTATTGAAAGAAATTAATTTTTCAATACCAACAAAAAAATCACAAAACCTCTAAGTTTCGTTCAACCGTCCGTCCAACACGGACGGACAAAAAGACAAACATTTCAGGGCTTAGTACTGCATCCTGAATAGCGGGATGGATCCTTATCATTCTATACTAAATTCCGTGCCGCAATGATACGCCTTAAATACACGTCTATGTTGCATCGGATCACTGGGGAGCTCTATTCGAAAAAAAAGGCGCAAGAACCTCGAATACAGCTCCCATTTGATTAGGGTAGCTGTATTAGTTAATGCGCGCCAAATACAGCTCTCCGGGGAAAGAAGTTGTATCCGGTGTTACACTGCACATAGTGTATTTTTGGGGACAGTTTTATTGAAGCAATTTTCGGTTGCTGTGCATTTAATTGTATTAAATTAATGATAATGCCGCATTAGTATTTGAAGTTGGTGCTTTAGAATTTAAAAAAATCGGACTAAAATAATAGTTCCTTTCTTAGCAGTGATCTCCCTTGTGTTGTTATTGTTGGTAGAGATTTCGGCAGTGGAAGGGAAGCAACTCCTGCATGCAGTTTTTTTTTTAAAGACTGCCCCAGTCAAAATAGGAAAAGTAATATTT